>JACJUY010001599.1:48406-78402 GCA_014220935.1 Platorchestia sp. MABIK
GGGTATCCCAATACCAATGTGTCATTCTCAATTAAGGATGCCTTTAGGTTAAGGTGTTTTAAAATCCTATGTATCGACGTTTCATGTTTGTACTTTATTGGAAATAAATGTTTTTTCTTTCTTTCTTTCTTTCTTTTCTATCTCGCGACATTCAGATGAACAAGTTCTTGTTCTCACAGGTCGAGTTACTGCGGGTAAATTTGTCGGCGTCCTCGATGATAGTGAGAGTGATACTTTCCATTTCTGTTTCGTGTAACTTTCATTTTAATTTGTATATTTGGTAGCTGAAAAGTTATAATACTATGTCGATAGGTGGGCTGCGTTGAATACCAATTTTTAGCGAAAGAGACTTTTTTGCAGTTTGTTCTTTTTGTTTTTCAATGTAAGCTCTATATTTTAAAATATTTGTATTGTATTTTGAAGCAGAAATTAGGCTCAAATGCATTTAAAATTCGATGAAAAAACAAATTCACAATTATGAATATATAACCTGCACTTTTCAAAGTACGAAGTGCATTGGTAGTGAAAAGTGCATTGACACTTAAAATGCACCTACAGTTACGAGGACTGGGATCGCTGAAAAATTCTGCATCCAGTTCCGTGTTATGTACGGTGAATGATGATGAGCTCGCTTGCGTAAGAAACATTTCCGTCTTTTTCTGCGTGTTGGCGCAAGAGTTACGGGCTGCGGCTACCTGGAAGTGAAGGAAAGTAGGGGGAACAAAGCGCCTTGAGTTCAAGCGAAGGTCCTCACTAAAAGCGCCGCTAGGACAAGCGCTGCGCCCTCACTCTGATGTGCAGCTGCATCCTGCCCTGCATGAACAGTCATGCAGTCTCACTTCCACGGGCATTTTACGTTTTATGCGATGTTACGTCATAAGAGAAGTAGAATATTCTCCAATCAGCTAACGCGCACGTTTCAGTTGAAGATATGTGTAAAATTTAGTTCTCATTAAAACTGGTGAACATTTTAATGTACGTTAGTTTTAAAAACATATTTTATTTTGACAGTGGGATGCGTTCTCAACGCACTAGTAGCACGAATATGAAATTTTTATTGCTTCATCGACCTTAGTTAAACGATGAAACTTTTCCGATGATTTTGAATATTTTTGCTTCTATGCCAGGTGTGGTGCAGCGCCCACTTTAAATTTAATTATTAAATTGCTTGAACAGTTCTTTTAGTTCATAAACCCCACACCCACCTGAAATACCGCGAGTAATGAAACATTTTCTGTTGAGAGCTCAACTCAATTGAAAAATGAAAAAAGAAAGGTATGGCCTAGAATTTGATGCATAAAATGCAGATTAGTGCATTGGTTTTTAAAATATTTCAATACATGCGTGGCAATACGTATTTAATGCACGTGTCATTTTAAGTATTTCATGCTACCCGTGTTAGTGGTTGAACAACCGTCAAAGTTTTGGCAAATACTATTTGGTTGTTTTCGTACAAAATTGTACAAATAATGCGTTTATCAGCCAGCTGTGGTGCGGGCGTTCCTGAAATTAAGTGTCGAAGCACACAAGTCACATGCCCAAATCAGACCAGAATACATGCGAGGTTAGGAAACTTTCATCAGAATCCAAAATTAAACTCCACAGAATCGAGAAAATAACAATGTAGTAAATTAAATTAAATGCTAAATTATCGGTGCTGAATTATCGATGCGAGTGATAAGGATTTAAAATTCTTGAAGGGACAGGGAATTCCGCTTCACTCAAGCAGCAATGTTGCCCTAGCTCTCCCCCCTACAGTCTGCTACATGTTTGACCCCATCCCTGCCCTTTCTACTCTCTTCCAGATGACCTCTTCACCTCCCTTCCTCTCACATGTTGGCTTCCTTTACTCCTTCGCTTACATGGAGCGATTTTCTCACTTATTACAATACAATTCCCCAGGGCAATCAATCCGGTTATTCACTGCGGTTCTACTGAGCATTTGTGAAAAATATCTTTCTCGTTCAAAATTCCAACTAACCGTGTATTTGGATTCGACAAAGGTTTTCTTCGCGCGGCGCTTCAGGGAAGAATAATGAAAAATTTTGAGTGATGCCGTTCAGATTCATTGTCCCAGCATGTAAAAAGATGGATGGTTCTTAATGTCAGCAGTGGAGTTATCCGTGTGATGTGCCAACTAAATATATATTCAGAATTGATACTATGTCGTGAGTAGATGTACGAAGTGATCAGAGTGAGCTCACTTGCTGTAATGAGAATCATGTTTTGTGTTCATGATTAATAATATATGTAAGTATTCCATCGCATAAGTGATACAGTCAACTCTCTCTTGAAAAGACTCAACAATAATTTTAACTGTTTAACATCAGTATTTTTTTACTCAAATAGCCATTATCATAACCACCGTAATTAGTCTGGCGCTGGAATCAGATTGTCACCGATATCAAAATACAGGAGAAACTGCTGCTCGGCAGTGAGCTTCAAGGAACATATTAGGAAACAAATTTAGGAAGAAATAAAATATTTTAAGGCTGTTCTCAAAACAAGACCAGGGAGTCCCTCGGGGTGTTAAGGCGGTTGTTCTCTCAGACGACGGTTATCGAAATGGCATCGTTAGCGAATGGCATCTCGCTTTAATTCACTGCATTTAAACACGTGTAAAGTGAATTCCCATGCTTCAAATTAAGGCTTTTAGAAAGATGATAAACTGTCGGTTGCGAAATTAAAGGCAGGTATAATTTTTCAGGCGATCGATGAAAAAGTGGGGCTTTTCATATTTTGGCACAAGCTGGCTTGATGGTAACAGTCAGGAGTAAAATTAAAAGTTACACTTGGAAATTGCGCTATTATTTGTTAAGCCCTATTACTACTGCGATTTAAAGTTATAAATTCTACCTTTGAGATGCCGATGAAAAATTTCTCTGGAGATTAGTGTAATATTTACTTTCTTTGTTATATTTTACTACCTAGATTTAGAGCTGTTACAGTACATTTTTAAGCAGTGGAGTTCCTGAGACATTCTGACTGTGAACATACCCGTCGAGGTGGCAACTTAAAAAATGTAAACAAATGTACAAGAAGTAAAAAACTCAAAGTGGTCTTCAACTTCCATTTAAATTTTAAATGTGCGCAGTATTGATTTTTTCCAATTGAGTTGCTGTATTAAAATCTGGATTCTACTGATGACAAAATATGGGATATTCATACATCCGTCCTAACCCACACTGATCTACAACTAAAAAGAAGGCCACCCTTTGTCAGCACAAAAGAAGGCCACCCTTCTCACCAAAAAGAAGGCCCCCCTTTAGTCGTCACCACTAAGCTGCGACAACAAATGTTCCCAGGTTGCCGTCGTCAACAATGCCACAATGACCGAAAATACGTGATAACTTTGCCTCTGAGGGCTTTTTTGCCGAGGTTTTATTTAAAGCATACCTCATTTACACGTCACGTGCATGTGCCTGTCTCAGGGGCAGGCATCGCAAGTGGATCATGGTCGAAATCCCTGAACAAAATGAAAATGTTGATGGGCAGAGGTGTGCATTTTTCTAAAAAGGAATTGTGACTTACACACAAAGTGAAAGAAATTCATTGAATGAAGAGCAACATCTGATAGTGATGAAACCGACAGTTTTCCTCTACTGTAAGTCGAATTGTATTCTTTGATTCTTTTAGGCTTAGAATCAGTCACTAGTCTCTCACTAATCTGAGCTCATTTTCAATTCAACTTCCGCTCATTTTACCGCAATTAGCATTACTTCAAGGTGCTTTCACTCCACTGACACTTGAACATTAGAAGAATAGGAATACCTGCGTATATTTGCGCGTTCACAGAACGTCCCTTACAAACAAAGCAGCCCGCGTAACTCTGGCGAGGGGCCAAACGAGGCACAACTTCGCACTAAATGTAGCGCAAAAACTGCCTGCTGTATTTCATGAATTATATTTACTGAAATGCACTGACCCCAGGTTATGATCAGTTGAAGTGGCGTTGAGTTTCTTTGCCTTTTTGCTTCACGTTTCTTCAAGTAGGAGACACTCTCAACTTCGTTTTGTGAACAAAAACAGTGCGTTCTGCTTGGCTGCAGAGGTCGCGTGATTATTTTTGGCAACTGAGAAAACTATTTTTCTGGCCACTGTCTATGGCCCAGTATATGCAATTCGTCTCACAAATTATAGTATTATTTACGATTAGTGAGGTACATTTCAGTGAAAGGCGAAGTGTTCAATTATGCAGACCATTTTTTATATAAATAAAGTGTTTGTTTTTATACCTCACCCGAAACCTTTGCTTCATACGCAGACAGCAATTATTAGCCATGGTGACTTACGGAACAGACTTCTACGATTAAATTCTCATACAAAACAGATCTAACTGAAAGGTTAACTTGAATTATTGTTTCATTTACAGGGAAAGAATAAAATAGAATTTCAAGAAAATCTCGGATATTGTAACAGTGTTGAACATTTATTAGGGTTAAGTTTTGCACTACATCGAGGTATGTTACAACCAATGTCAAGATACCTGCCGACATGTATGGTGGTCGTCGGCGTGAGCCTGCTGAGCTTGTTCCTGTACGGAGAGTTCACGTCAGAATATGGCACACGCAAACCTCTCACAGTCCTCAAAGTTGCTCTGTGTAAAGGGGTGAGTATTTGTATTAGGGCACTAGACATTTGCTGGAACATGCATGTGTTTAACGGGAAATATTTTCTTTATAGCTTTATTTTTTTTTGTGTGAGGAGTCGTGAAAAATACTATACGTGAGTGTATGATAGAAATTAATTATTCCTTAGATTGAATTGTTTACCCTCACTAGTCTTTAAGACGTTTGTTTGTCAGAAGTATTCCTTTTTTGAACAAGGAAATTTACGAGATTAAAAGGAACATAACACAGCATAGTAGTGAAATTATCATCTTCTGGCTGCTCCAACTGGGATATTCTGACTCGGTAACTCAAAAATTGATAGAGACCATTGCAATTCATCGTTGTGGACTTTGTGGGCTTGACTGAACTGCAATGCCGCATTATGAATATATGTGCTAATGATTAACATGTTTAAAAACCTAGATTTTTATTCGGGCATCAGGTGACTTATTCATTGCTAGTTTATTAGCATAAGCAGGAAATAGCAACTAAAATGCATTTGCAACTCAAATTACGGTGAGTCTACAAACCGATCACCATGAAAGTTGAACGTAATTCATTAATGGACTAATGGGAAAAAGATGAAAAGTGAGCGACTAATTGTACTGCTGGAAGAAAAGGGGATAAAGGCATCTCGATTTTTTACTAATGTTCCAAGAAAGGCTCTCATTGCTAGCGTTGCTCTGTTACCAAATCTAACAAACGCGATGAACTTCTGTAAAGAACTTATGCACCGCGACCTCACTAAAAATTTCTGTTATATTCCATACTCTACAATATGAAATACTACCACCTCAAGCAGACGGCGCGAATATCTGTGAAGTATTTCTGGCGTCACCAATCGCACTGGAGATGAAATAGAAGTCCAAAGCTCCTTTCTCGCGGTAATGGCTGCCTTCGGCGTTATGAGGCATTCCTCGCAAGTTTCACGCCCACACTCCCGCGCGTCTGGCAATGCCGAGCTGAATTTTAATCGAGGTTTGGTTTCTTTACCTCGTGCAAGCTTTGGCATGAGCTGAAATAGGAGTGCTTTCTTCGTTTTCCAAGTCTTAGTTTCATTTGATCATTTCGGCATTTTACCGGATTAGCTACAATAAAATCATGGAGGATGCAATGCTACAATGTGTCGGAAGCTCGAGCATCACACTTTCAAATCTAGTCATAAAAAGCGTAAAAAAGCTATTTTTTACTTTAAATAATAAGTTTTATGTACGAAAAACGAAGAGGAAATTATCCGGATAAGACACAATGAAGAAGCTGGTGCGATGCAGCCGATGACGAAAGTTATATATCACATGAAACACAAGGCTGAGTTCCGTGTTTTGTTTGTCATGCATGAATGCTGAATTATCTTCCTAAGGTTGAGTTATATACCTAAGCTTCTCGTGCGAAAATGAAAGTCCTAACATAGCACCTCAACGTGTCAGTGTTGGGCAACTTGTGTATATTCGTGCTTGTTCTGTACACACGAAAGTGTTCCGAAGAGCTCCATAGAAACCTATGTGGAAAATTTTTAAAAAAGAATGTGTTATCTATACAGCGGTTGTAGTTTAAGGAATTCAATCCCACGGTGGAAAAATGAAAAACCCTGTTGTTCAATTTACTTCAAAAATATACTTTGTGACGATCGATGATGTTCAGAATAGATTAATTACCGTATACCGTTGTTTGTCTATTATTTCATTCTAATCAAGTACTGTTCCACCAACCACCTACAAAAATTACGCACCGAATTCCAATGAAGTTTCGTTACCTATCATTGAAATGATTTAGAATGTCAGTAATGTGTCACATTTTGGCGTGCAGGTTTTCCACTACGGCTTCATGAGCCTGCCGCTGCCGTGCCATGAGCTCCTGCTACGGGAGACGGCCGCTGGCGTCTCCGTCCCTACACTCGCACCTGCTGAGGTTCGTCGTCCTGCTTAATTTGTTCTTTTTCCTATTAAATAGCGACTCACAATTTAAACACTCCTTTAACACATTTAATATTTATTTTTAGTATTAAATAGCGACTCGTGATTTAAGCACTCCTTTAACATATTTAAATATTTCTTTGGCTTTTGCATGTCTAGAGTTGTTGGTGCTGCTAAAAATGCATGATATACTTGGTCTAATTTTAAAATATGGTGAAAAGTGAGAGATCCTCACATTGGTGTTCCGCGATGGCAGAATATAAGATTTTATGAGACAAGGAATTAAGCAGATTTTTGACTCATGAATTGGAATTAAACTTACCATGTGCGATTACTACATTTAATTTGTATTAAAAACTATCAGATTTTTAAAAGAATAGCATCCATAGAGTATACGATTATTGAGAGCAAATGCCCGTAATTTTCCTTTTTTCGTTTACTGATATATTTTACATAACTTCTGGCTTTATTGTCAAATGAACGTGTACGCTACCAGGAACCAGTCTACATCGAGGTCCAAGACTGTATGACTGCAAGAAATTATTCTTAAAAGCTCCTTGAAGAGAAGATGCTTCCCAATACTCGATGTAAAAATTTCGATCTAATGCTGAATCGTCAATGTTCGTTTGTAATTTGCCGCTAAACTTCAAGAGCGAAAACTTTGAAGCTATTTAGGAAGGTTGTGACGTACTTGTGTCCAAAATATATTTGTATTGTATAAGGTGTGACGAACGCGTGCGGTGTGAGATGTTCATGTAAAGTGGAATGGGGGGGAGGGGAAGTGTGATCGAGGTAGAATATGTGAACGGCTGCTTCACTAAGAAAGATGTTGCACATGTGTTAATTTCATATAGGACATTGAGGGGTGCAGGGTGGCTCTGTGATACATCTTGACCGTCAGTCTCACATGACATAGCACTCCTCGGGGACAAAGACACCGGCATTTGTGACGTCTGCGAGATTGCATAAGACGAAGTTCACGGTCAGCTTTGTAAGGCCACCAAGGAGACTTCAAGCGCTTTCTTGAATAATTCATTAATTGACCTTTACGAAGAACAGGATAAAGGCAAATGAATAACAAATTATGAGGCTTCAGATATTTGAGTTTGCGAACAGATATGGGCAGATAATTGTTTTCTGAGAAGTAACGAAATTTTAGTGGCAATGCTACCTGTGGTAGCTTTGTTGGCCTGAAAGTAACCTCCTAAGGGAGTGGTTTTGTCTGTTAAGATGAATGAAAGTTATTTCACGCTTTCAGATAAGAATTTATAGTGGCATTTAAAAATTTAATCGGTTGTAGGTTTTGACTTATTGGAGTAAACTTGATTATATTCAAAAGATCTTTCCTCAAATAGATTGATAAATTCTCATGCTCTCTGTTTCCTCATTTTTCTCAAAAGGTACAATTTATATGGAGTAAACAATCTTTGAATCTTTTTGGAATTTTTGTGCATCATGAATTAAACATTTATAGCCTCATATTTTTGCAAAGCCTTACGTACTGCGCATCATTTCACTAAATTTGTTTAGCACATGTTCTGATCTATAAAGATTATTCTAATTTTTTTTCAAACACACGAAGCAAACAGTCCTTGAATTCAGAATGAAATTATGAGCTCGTTTGATCAAATTTTGTATGTACGAATCTACGTAGTTTCAGCAATGTTTGCTGTCCTAAATCATCCTCGATCACACGATGGCTATCATTTCTTTCTTGGCTGGGCTATCAATAGCTAAATATCCCAAACTATTGGCGAGGAGAATTAATGCAGTATCACACATGAAAAATAATATTGGTATAATTTTTATCATATATTTACCTACTTCATGTATCAAAATCTTATACCAACTTTGTTACTCTTATTTGGCTGGGGTATTTTATAATATTCTTCTTGTCCTTTCCACTTCCAACAATTTGAATGACCTCAACATTAAATTATTTGAGCATCATTGTCCGTTGACTAAGATTGTGGACATGCTTATTTTTGGTACGCAATAGGTTGTTCATAATAATAGTTTTTCATACAAACCTTTCTCCATGGGCAAAATCTTGTTGTTAGCCTAAATCTTTTAATTTGATTATTTTAAACTTTAAGATTCTCTTATATACCCTAATTATGCGTAAATTACTATTTTTTAAGCGAAAATCACTTTTTCTGAACTAAATTCTGCCTTAATACAGTTTGCTCCAAATCGCTAATGAATGTACCTTTCTCCTAAAAATATCACCAGAGATCTTTACAACAATGCTCTTTTAGTGATATCTTTCCCGAGATACAGGAGCACAGCATTGCACTTTGCAGGAGGACTGAAGTTCAAATCTTGAAGCAGCACATTAGTTGGAGCAATGACGCTCATCCTGTGATTGTCGTAAATGTAGATGTCGATTAGAAAAGTTGTATGTTCCATGATGGGGTGAGAAAGTTTTAGTCCTATCCACTGATGGAGATGCTAAGAATCACATGTGAGAAAGATCCTGATTTTCTCCCAGTTCTGTCCTCGCGGTATTTTCACCACAGTGCGTGCAGTGTCAAAGCGATAAGTATCAATAGCGGAGAATGCAGGTAAAAGAGGTTTGATGCAAAAATGCTCGACGCGTTGAATTTACAAATCACTTACTCACTCTCCGCTCTTAGGTTAAGAAACTAAAAAGTATTTCTAAAACACGATTGTAATCATAAAAATACTTATAGAGCCATAATTGAATAAATTTATACGGATAACTCTTTTTCTCAATGAACTAGCAGCTCTCTTCCCTTCCATTCGGTTGAGCAGACCCAGAACTATGGTAATTATAGTAATAAAGGATCAAGCATTAATAAAATATATGGAAAATTACTCACACAATCTGTGAAAATAACATGGAGGATATTAAATCAACATTTTGACTCTTTGATTTAGCAATCATCTCACAAGAGAACAATAAAACTCAGTGACTAATTCTTCAAAGCTAATTAAACTACTTCTAAAAAAGCAAACAAGCTTCAAAACTTTACGAGGGGATAAAAAATATCTTTCGAAGAAGGAAACATTTTTATTGATCGCTCCATCATCACAATCAGGTTGTACAAATGATTTTCAGCTTTTTAACCTAACGAGAGGGTGTGGGTGAGTGGAGAGCAAGTATATAGTGAATTAAAAAATCCCCTCTTTCTTCTTCTTCCGTCTTTTCCGTATCCTATTACCACCAGAGACCATATAGTCAGGTAAAATTATCGAGGGTGTCGAAGTTCAAAAGTCAAGTGCTGAAATTTGAAAAAAGAAATAAATTTAAAAGAGGTAATATCTTGTGCCCGCTTGATATCGCTTAGGTCCGTTTCGATTTTTTTACACACTATGTTCACAATTTTTTGGTGATGTTTTCTCTCTACTCATTCTAAATGTCTTGATTTTTCTGTGGGATAGGGTGAAAAACTGAAAATTTAAAAATAATTGCTAGGGCCAAATTGGCGTATTAAAATAACTTCAGACTCAATCTATTTAACACGTTCCCCGCGGATTCGACCATCTGTGCACCAATAGGTACATTGCCCATTTACGTACCGATATAGACGAAGGATATTTCATCTGTTTCGTGACCTTTTTAAAAAATAACTGTTACCATGAGAGGGAAAATGTTCTATTGCAATTACATTTTCACACTTCTTCGGAAGGATAGAAATGTTTTCGAGCAGTAAAGTCGATTTTTCAATTTTGCTACTTTCTACCTCACCGAATCAACGTTAACAACCACGGAAATGCGGTGAACGTGTTAAATTAACAATAATACTTATTATTAATGCTTGATGATAAGTTCATAGATAACGAGGAAAAGAAATGACGCAGTGGTAAGTCAATTGTTTAACTGTGTGAGTAGATTAAATACGTTGGCCTACGTGCTCAAAACTAAATCTGAAAGCTAATATATACATTCGAGTGTGCACGCCCCGTCAAAAATGACAGGATTTAATACCTATCTTGAACAAATTTTCCAGATGTGGATGACAAACATATATAAGCATCCTAACAGCAACCTTGATAATAAATATTTTGGACTTAGGCACTGGTAAAACTCGTTACGCAGAGACGGTCAATTAAAAATAACATAATTGGTGTGACAGAGAAATGGAATAAGCGGACTCCAAACACATAAACCAAGGGTATTATTAGATAGCAGCAGGACCTGTGAAAAATCCACGGACAGTGTCATCGTTAAGCTAGGTAGACCAGTGAAAAAATTTCGTCAACATTACCTAACCTATGCTACCCTAACATATTCTAACCTAACAGAACCTAATCTCTCCTATCCTAACCTATCATAACAGAACTAAACTTAACCAAACCGAACATATCCTGATAAAATGACAAACGTATCAATGCATGTAAAGGCCATCTTTTTACGAGCAGAAACGGACCGAGAGGTACAGAAACGGTTTTGTGGAAACTACAGAAATTTCTTGAGATACCTTTCCAAATCGAGCGACGTCAAAAGACTTAAGTTTGCCACTAGTAACTTTTGAAAGAATGCACCTATTGGCTTCAAATTACTCTCAAACGAAAAGGAGAAACATTATCTATTTACATATCATAGACACGACCCAAATGATTTTCTTCAAACTACCGAAATTCCTCGATAAACCATGCCGGCTCGAACTCCGTCAAAAGACTTGAGTTTACCACTCGTAAATTTTGAAAGAATGCACCTATTGCCTTCAAATTACTTTAAAACGAAAGAGCGAAGCATTTTCTACATGCCTATCATAAACAGGACTCAAACGGTTTTTAAAACTACCTGCCGAATTTATTTTTATGTTGGTTATTGGCCTGCCGGTACTGAGGAGTTCGGTATCCACGATACCTATGTTTCTTAAGAAGCGGACACCAAACAAATAAATAAATGAAAATTTAAATAAATATATAAATAAATTTTTGAATAAATATATAAATATATATTTAAATAAATACACAACAGGTATTATAAGATTAGATTGAAAATAACTGAAGTCCATTTATTTTCATTTCTTTAGCAAATTAATTGTAGTTCGTTAATCAGTCCAATATTAAATTTTATCTTTATCTTCATTAATGCTTTAGGGTAAGTTTAAGGATCATAGACTTTTACCCTATTCTGTATTTATTTACTTACCTGTGCAGTTGCATCAGCTGGAATGGGGGATACATGGAATGTTACTAAAGTTTTCCGTTGTGTATACAAAGAATGCCTATTTATTAAAAGCATTTACGTATGATTGTCTTCAAATTACCATATAATTAGTGTTCAAAATGATATTATATGTATATAGAGCAGTTGAATCTCTTAAAAAGCGTAACGAGACTGTGCGAGACGTAGGTGGAAACGCACGATTCCTGACAGAAAGGATGGATTTCTAGTAGCCTGTAGCGATAGAATTATTTCACCAAGAGATTGTTTGCAGGAAATGTACATTTTAGTTGAACATTGTTGAAACTTTTTTTAAAGGGCGTCCGGTTTTTTCATTAGACCAAAATTATGTAACATTTTTAGGCAGTGTGTAACGCAACACGTAGAAATAATTATGGTAAATATAATTGGTGAATGCTAAGGAGAACTGACTAATCGATATTTGAGATTTTGTTGCTTGTATCATGGTAATTGGATCAAAATAGACAGCTTTTATTCTATGCACTTTTTTGGGGGAAATAAATGAGTGTTTAACGAGTTAGAGCGGCATGATAATTTTTGTCTTTCATGGCTCTAATGCACTCGTATAAACGTCGAATGCACGTTGAGGAGAGGACATTAATCAAATCTTAAATTTTTATTACTTGTATGTTAGTTATTATATCAAAATAAAAACTTTTCTTTCATGCACTTTCCATTGCAAATGAATATTTACCAACGTATAGCAGAGCGGTAATTGTCTGCTACATGTAACGGTTAAAACTGCTAAGTAATAGTCTGCTACGTAAAACCGCTGCCGCTCTCCGAGAAGAAACGCTCGATCGCAGTACAATCCCAAATCTGAATCTTCAGACAAAAATGAAGTCTGCTTTCTGAAGGCGCAGGTTAGTTCAATTGTTTAGAAAACGTAACCCACCCAAAATGTAACTTAACGTAAAAAACATTACAATTTTGGCCTCTTGGAAGACTGTAACTGCCATGAAAGACGAAAATTAACATACTGCTATAGCTCTTTAAATACTCATTTCTTCCTAAAGTGCATAGAATAATAGTTGTTTATTTTGATGTAATTACAATGATTCAAGCCAAAATTTTAAAAATTGATTAGTCAGTTCTCCTTAACATTTACCATATAATCTCTGAGAGTTTGTGACACTACACCTAAAATTAAAGGCCTGTAGTATAGCTCTGGGCAGTATGTGAATTGACAAAACTTTTAAGGTGTGGAGTTTGATACTGGACAGTTCATAACACAATATACTAAATGGAAATTAAAAGAACCGGAAAGGCAATTCTAATATGTTATTAGAAAGAAGGATACATGCCACTAATAAGGGGAAAATTACAAATTTGCAAGAGGTAGCAATTGTCCACTGAATTGATCATTTATCAAAAAACTTTTGCAAGCACATTCAATTTCATCAAACTTCTAAGCAACTAAAGTCTTAAAAGAAGCTAGTTTTGCTTATGTTATGTATTTGAGAGTAGATCAACATGAGTCAAAACAAAATATTTGTTATTAATTCTTTATTTTGAACAAAATTAAAATTAAATTTTGTATCAGTCTTAGTTTTTTCATAATATGCTGAATATGTTAGTAATTATAGCATATAAAAATCAACTTTAGAATTTAAGTTCTTTTTAAAATTCTTATGCTCATATAAATATGATCAGAACATCTTCTAAAACATTACTAATTTTATTCCTAATGCCATTTTGTTGTCAATGCATAAATCAGGATTATGTTGCTGTTAATTAGTGATTATGTTGCTAGTTTTTAGCTTAGCTGTTGGTATTTTTTGTTTGCTGAGAGGTTGTAATCTATTTTCTTTGATGTAAATTTTGAATGTAAAGTTGGGCTGTCAGAGAGCAAAAAAAAAAAAGAATAAGCTATCTTGAGATCCATGTAAAACTCGAACTAAACATTTCTACAAAGTAGGCTCATACATTGATATTGAAAGCCAACAATCAACATGGATACCTACCACTACATTTGTTAAGGCATTTGCATGCTGCTAGTCCAATGTTTCTAATTCTGAGTTCTGATTGATATTTATTTACTTGCATTGAAATGTGAGTTTTATGATCGGAAATGATCAAAAGTTATCTGTATGGTAAAAGAATAAAAAATCTAACGAGCAAGTTAACATGGTAATGACTAAAAAAAATGATTTGCTGATATGAAAACTAAACTAGCATCATTTCATGGTATAGTAGTTCTGCTGCAGTATTAGGCCAATTTGCTTGCTGCCGTTTTGTTGCCTCTGATCTCAATCTTAGTTTTTTATATTTGTTTTAGTTAGGCTTTTTTCTAGTGCTGCTGATAAAACTTACTCAAAAACAGGCAATATTTTCATTAGCTATGGAAGTGGGTGGTATTTGATAGATTTATTGTAAACAAAAGTTTTTATAAACATTCAAGTTTTTAAACTCTTCAGGCTTTAGAGGTCTTATGGGATTTCTCAAAGATATGCTAAAAATATTTCTGTAATTCTACACTCTACCATGAGAAAAATTTGTCCATGGGCTTGTATTATACGTCCATTTCTTTAGTTTGAGATTAGGTCTCCTGGCACATTTGACCTGTATTCTTTTCAGATGTTGAATTTCTAACCTTTTGTCCTTATGTGTATGCATTTGGATAATTCAGTAAAGTTTCCTTGTACAGGCTCATCTTTTCTAGCCTTTCTGCATAACTCAGGCTGTTTAGTCCAAGGAGTATCTCAACTGCTGGTCTCAGTGCTTCTACAATAAATTTTTAGTCTTATCTAGATGTGATGCTCAGATCACTATTTTAAACTCTGAATTTGGACATATTAAAACTCTGAACAAAATTTCATGGATTTGGTGTCTAGGTACTCAAAAATTGTCTGACAAAACCTAATATCTTAAGCTTTATTTATCCAAATCTTTTCAAGCTTTAAAAATATCAGCTTCCTGTCTTTCCTTCCCACATCTCTTTCCATGTAATTAGTTAGAAGTCTTGCATTTTTCTCAGTTAAAAAATAAGACGTTTTCAAGTAGTTTCTGTGCCGCGGTAGGCAAGATTCTAGCTGTGTTTTATTCGAAAAAGCAGCCTTTTTTGGTTGCCATGTCCACTTTATAAGAATCCACTTCATAATCGAGCAAGAGCTTGATTTTCCCGGCTTGTTTACGTCCAAATTAGACTAGCGGATAGCCGTCGAATGGCAAATTGTAGTCAAGAGCGGCCGATAGTGACCTTCCGCGGCCATGCTTCACTATGTTCTGCTACCTGTCGACCTATACATGGCATTAATTTAAACTGGGTTACAAAGGCTATAATTATTCAGGTCTTGAATGAGCTTTGGATGTTTGTGCTCTCATCTAGAGAGCACTTTCCAGTGCTGAAATGTTTTGTGGTGTCATTTTTTGTATAGTTTTGGCACTTAGCAAATTGTTCAATTATGCTATTATCTTAGAATTGATAGTTCCTGTTAGTGCATCTATTAATTCAGTTCTTTTTTATATTATATGAGATTAATAAGTCATGGATATTATTAAATAAATCTTCTTTAAGTAGTAAAAGTGTTTTGAAACTGTATTTTCTTTATTTACTATTTGGGGAATTGAACAGACATGCTGGTATGTCTTACTTCTCTGAAAAGTTATCAGTAATAAAATTTATAAACATGAATTGTCTTCAGCAAATCAATGATGAATTTATTTCAACAATTTTGATCATTTCAGGACTATGGGACAATAAAATATCTGCACATCAATGTGACATTCACTTCAAGTGGTGAGGAGCTTGTACAAAACAATTCTCAAAGTACTCAAGAAATTGAAATGATGACTGAGGCAGCCACTCCTGCACAAACTCCTCAAGCAGCTCTCATGGATGTTCCTAATGCATCTGTTGATTTCTCAAACTTGTATGTAGCTGTCATCCAGTGCTTTGCCATCATTCTATGTGGGTAAGTAACAAAGGTAGGCAACTCATTGCTGTGTTGTTTATACTGTGTTGTAACGTGCCCTCATGTCTGGTAAGGTTCATATGTTTTGCTTGTCTCACAACCCTGAATCACTGAAAATTTTTGAAAATTATCTGACTGATTTAACTGTTACTGAATTTAGATTCATGCAAGTTAACCCATTGTAAGCTCATTAATTGTCCTTTTATTTATGTTCAATTTTTCATCTATGAAGGTGTGCATAAAATAATGAGTGTAATGTTTTCGTCGTAGGTTTTGTGTTTCATTCGTTTGTGAATGGGTGTTTTCATTCTGTTTCATATTGTGCAGGTGCATTGATATAAGTTTGTTTTCCAGGTACATAGCAGGTCGGAGCAACATCATTTCCCAAACAGAAGCTAAAGGTCTCAACACCTTTGTGAGCTACTTCTCATTGCCTGCACTCATATTTCTATCTCTTGCTAAGCTTGACTTCAGGTTAGTTTTTGAAGTCCTTTGTCTTTTTATTCCCAATCTATAATGGCATTCTAAATATGGTCTACTTATTTATAATGAATATTGTATTCATATTTAATAGTGAAACTCACTTTCTTTGTTATAAACTTAAATTGATTGTATTTAAATTGTAAAAAAAGTACTATGTCTAGTTTTTATGCCTAAATTAAATTGCTTAAATTATACAGGGTGCGCCAGAGAAACTTACTTATTTGAAAAAATTCCCGCGCGGTGAGTTGAGCGGGTAGAGGGGCGAGAGGGGGCGCATCTGGAGATGGAAGTTCCCAAGTTTGTTTCTCCCGCCAGTCAGTTGCCATCATGCTCTGGTCTAGAGAGCAGCGGGCCTTCGCAGTCGAGAGCTTCTTTTCTAACGGTCGCTCAATTGTTGCTACGCAACGTGCCTTCCGCGCTCGCTTTGAAATTTGACTCCATGCGATTTCTTTTTATGGGGTTATTTGAAATCCCTGGTTTATGTCGATCGACCACGGACCATAGCACACCTCAAGAACAACATTCGCGACGCCATTGCCAACATACCGATTGATATGCTGCAAAGAGTGGATACGAATTTCAAAAATCGACTTCATCAGTGTATGCGCAATGGGGGTCGCCATTTATCCGATGTCATTTTCAAGATAACATGAAAAAAAATTCGGATATTGTATTCTCATATAAAAAATAATTTAAAACAATAACTGAAGTACTTTTGTTTTTATTGACCTTTCAAATAAGTAAGTTTCTCTGGCGCACCCTGTACAAGTAGTAGAACTCATTGTGTACAGTTCATCTTATGTTGCTTCTTTTGACTATCATTTTGCTTAAATAATTCTTGCAATAAGTTTGCTGTGCACTTACATGTGATCATAATCATCATTAATAAAGTTTATTCCTTTCATGTAATTAAATACAAAAATTTACAGAGAATCAGACATTATCAAAGCAAGTATAGTCTAAGTCAGTAGAACAAATAATACCATTCTGTTTGGGTTAGTTTTTGAGCTCATGTTGTGTACGTGCAGCTGTGTGAATTGGCTCTTCCTGTGTGCCATTTGCCTAGCAAAGACTGTTGTCTTTGCTCTGGTGACCGTCATCACGCTGCTTGTGCACCGCCCTACAGACTTCAGCAAGGCAGGACTGTATGCCATCTTCTGCACCCAGAGCAATGACTTTGCCTTGGGTTATCCAATTGGTAATGTTCTATTACAGAGAGATATTTGTACAATCTACAAGATGGTCTTGGCATTTGTTCATCTATGGTGAATTTTTGCTTAGCAAGCTTCACAAAATCTGAATGTGTAATTTATAGGTTAGTGATCAAGAATTTTGATATTCTATGTATGATTATGTTTTTCTGTATTCTATTTCCTAATAAGGAAGTAGTGAAAGGGTTTTTGAAGGGCCTGCAATTTCAATTTTTGTTTAATATTTCTTAAGAGATTTAAGTTTAAAATCAAATATTTTGCTACCCATTGAGAAGCTTAATCTTTGAATTTTCAGTCTCTTATTTAGGTACCAGGTATTAGTATCAATTTATATTTTTGAATGTATGTATAGGTTTTGAAATAGCTTTAATATTTATGATTAAGCCACTTAAGAATAGCTGTTAATTGTCATTACACGCTAATTTTGAACAAACTCGCTAGAATCAGTATATGGTTTACCCTGTCATTGGGTACTTGCATACAATTGTGCTTCTGGCAAATGATTGAAATAAAGCAGCATTGATGATATGAGTTTTAAGTTCTATTTTTAGATAATGTGTGAATAAGCATCCTTTCTTAACTTGCTGCTGTTGCTACAAACGATAACAACAAAATATGGTAGGGTAGACTCTAATGTTTGTCTTGTGTTGCAGTGGAGGCTCTGTATGGAGTGTCCCATCCCAACTTCCCTTCATACCTCTACTTGCTGGCTCCTGTTTCATTGGTCTTTCTCAACCCGTTGGGATTTATACTCATGGAAGTAAGTATGGCATCACTGCAAGCCTTTTTTGGCGCAATTTTTTCTGAGCTTCCTATTTGAAATGGCATATTAGGCATCTAAACCATTTTTTGAGTTTTCCTTAACTTACACTCTTCCTTCTAGTCAAGTATGTTGATTTATGCAAAATTGTCCAATGTTAGTCACAGGAATTACCTCATGTTTTTTCTGGGTGTTGAAACGTGACTGCATTTTAATATCGTAGCTGTAGCCCCTCAGGGGGATACAACTATTTTACGTATGGAAATTAGCACTCCCAGGGGGCAAATGTGTGAGGGCTCAAGCTGAGAATTGGGTATACCTTCTTTTTGTTGAAATGTTTTTTGTTATGTTACTGACCACCTTTTTTCGGTTCAATGCTGTCTTGTTTTTCAGCACCTACTACTTTCTTCTTCAACTTTTATCATGTTTCATAAACTTCTTTCTCAACTTAACTATTTCTATGCCCCTTTGCATAGATTCCCCATTCCCTCTATCTCCATACTGAATGGTGCTTTCCTCTCTTTGAAATGCTTTTTTTTGTGATCAGGAGGCTTGAACTAACATCTAATCTAGCGTAGCTCTGGATAAAACATCAAACTTAGTGTAAAATGACATTCAAGCCTTAATTTTCAGAGCATTTCAAGTTGTCTGTCACTGAAGATTAAGTTCTTTTTTAGCAGTTGATAAGTCATATATTATCAAAAGTATTTTCTTTAAGCATAGCGGTTTCTTTGAAAAATGAGTAGGGAAAGTGGAAACCAGCCAAGCCTGGTATTGATATATTGGGTGAATTTTCCCCAAAAATTAATGATAAGCTGCTTATTCTGATTACTTGCATATAACCCTGCTAATATTTTCAATATTTTCATAATTACGTCTTCAAAATCTGAATCATCAACTATTTTTTTTTATTGTAGACGTGTTGCTGTGGCAAGTAGCAGAGGTTCAAAATTCTGGGAAATACAGTCTGACTAATTTTCTCCTTTTGACCCTTTTCTGCTGAGCCAAATCGCCCTCTGTACCTGGCCTCCTGAGCCAGTAACGTAGTAGCTGTGCAGCAAAATGCCAGTGTGGAGCACAAATAAATGAATTATAAGTAAAATTCTATTTGAAATGATAGAATTTATTTTCGAAATAGACTAACGCCAGTATTGCATTTTATCCTGTCAATCTTTGAAGCATGTTAACACTTGCCTAATCTACAAAAAGCTGCGGAAGTAATCACACTAGAACGTGGTCTTGGTCTGTTCCTATGGAATATCTTTCTTTGCTACGTGGGAGTTTTGTGTATTTATTGTGTTTGTACGCACATCCAACTCACGCGCATTATTTCCAGTACCTCGGGTGATCTCTCAGGTTAGAGTAGACCAACATCCTGCATTCTGTTTGGAAAAGGGGGATATTTTTATTTCTTCCGTGAAATACAAAGCGGATGCGCAAATCAACATTCACACATGGAGACTGCCATCTATGCCATGCCCTCTTTGTAATTGCTGAAGAGCTTAACCTTAAAAATCAAGTCAGTCGTAATAATGGTGTGTACCAATTTAAGGACATTCCGAAATATAAGATATCGGGTTTGAAGAGTTTAGCATGTAACCCTGTATCTAATTTCTATCACATCAAAGTAATTTAGTTGTAATAATTTTTGCATTAACATGTGTGCTAGGTGGGCAAGAACTTAAAGACAACTCGTAGCAGTGCCCGGCCACAAGCGCGCCTGTCCTCCGGGTCTACCGATAGCGAAGATGTGAACTGTGCCACGGACTCGACATCAACGACTCCTGCTGCATCTGATTCCCCTCACAGTTCTGTGTTCCCGCCCGAAGGCAGAAACAAACAATCAGCGCTCAAAAAGTTTCAGTTTCTCACCAAAACACTCAAAGGCATCATCCTTAATCCCGTAGTTACTATGTCAATTTTAGGTATTTTGTTCAACACGGTCTTTGGAGGTCGGATGCCGCAACTCTTTGAAAATACTCTCGAGGTAAGGGTCTCATTGAACTTTTGTAGTGGCTGATACAGATTTGTGGTGCAACTGTAGCTTTCTTAAGTGAATGGTTGCAATGTTGATAATATAAGAGTCTTATGCTTAGTTTTAGCCATAGCCTGATTTTCTAGAGGATCTTTTTCGTATTTCATAATTTACTAATGATTCTGCAAATTATTTATTTCAATTGATTGTGAACGTCCGCTACTTTTCAATTTTAGAGATCCTATTTTGAGTCTTGTTAAAAACTTGGATCGTTTTCACTCGGTCTTTACCATCACTCTTGCATGAGTTCTAATTATTCTTGATAAACATTTTTCTTCGACATTCTGCAGTGCAGATAAACAGAACAGCAGTGATGTAAGCAGTATTTACATCACTGCTGTGATGTGAACCCTATTTGCATCACTGCTGTGATGTTACCCTATTTACATCACTGTTGTGATGTAAGCCCTATGATGTAAACCGTATTTACATCACTGCTATGTTATAAACGGTACTTATATCTAGATTGCAACGATGCATTTCGTATGCTACCCATGGAGTTAGAGTATTTGCACTGGACACAGGTGTTGGGCCAGGCGTTCAGTGCGAGCGCGCTGTTCGCGCTAGGCGTGCGCATGGTCGGCAAAGTGGCGTCCCTCAGAGGCTCTTCTCTCGTGGTGCCCGGCATCCTCATCACTGTCAAAACGTGAGTTGTGCCGCATGACTAACTCCAGTAGTAACGCAACATTAATTACATTTTGCAATGACTTGGACTTAGGAGCGCATGAATGAAATACGTAGAATGAATTTTTTGTTTGTCTGAGTGCCAAACTTCACTTTACTGGTGAGTTCTTTTCAAGTTTTCATGTGATTCATTTATTTGTATTTATTCATTCATTTGGTTAATAAATTTTATGTTTGTTTGACTCAGTAACATAGGACGTTTTTTAGGATGAATGTTGAACCCTCTCTGACAACTTCTAGTTATGAGGCGAGTCATGGTCCACACAGGGTAACTCTAATACTACCGCCTATCCCTGCTGATCCTTTGGTTTCTTATTCTTCTCGAGAAAGTCATACTTTACCTACAACTAGCGTACGTTTTAACAGTAGCACAGTTTTAGTCCCACACAAGCCGCGATTTGTTCTTGAGAAAATATAAATTATTCCCATATAAGCCTCTAATTCATGGTGGGTCTAACGTCCCCGGACCCTTATTCAATGTGAAATAAAAGCTACTGATATTTGTCTGCACCATAATGAATTTAAACTCAATTTCTTGCTGATGTCTTGCTTTTAGGTTTCAGAATGAGTTTCTAGTTCAAACTTTCTGAAGTATTCTGAAAATGAGTAAATGGCGAGCCTTTATGGAGGCGCAAGAGAAACTGCGTGTCTCTGTTGAAAGTTTCAGAGGAAGACTTCAGAGGGCAATAGATGCCAAAAAAAGGCACTTTGAAAAGTGAATTTCTATTTGGTTTCATGGTAGTTAGTAAATTAATCTGAGGGCAATTTTTTGTTTCATTGTACTCTTCTTCTGTTGATGATTTACCAATTAACTTAAATCTGGGATTTTTTCTCAACCCAGTATTTTCACTATCCGCCTAAAATCTTTTGACCTGCTTTGTCTACATTTTTTTACCGTTAAATGCACAACCTTTTTTTTTGGCTCAATTGTGTGATAACTTGAACATTTGCAAAACAGCTTCACTGGACTGATAAGGGTTACGTTTCTTTAGGTCAACAGCTGGTCTTGGGGAGTTAGTCCTTAAAAAGTTTAATACTGTGGTAAATATGGGGATTAGCTTTCCCAAGAGGAAGACGAGAGATCCCGAGCTGAAGTTTAGACAGACCGTTAAATCTTTAAGCCTAATCTTGATTTTGTGAACGCCTCCCAAGACATGTACGAAGCGAGTTCAGTTCATCTGTGAAAAAAGAGTAGTTTCTTTTTGTTTTCCTCTCGTATTTCTTCAGGATGTCTACTAGGAAGTAAAAAGTAGTAAAATTTGGAAAGTAGTAAAAAAGTAGTAAAAGTAGTAAAATTTGCCTCAGGGTAGTAAAAAATTGTGAACATATGTAGAGTATAAAGATTTTTTAAAGCTCATTTCTCCCAGAAACAGAAATTTGACACAATTCATGGGAAATATTCATGTAAAGTGGGATGTAATTTCTAGATTGGAGGACACAAAATAGAAAAAGTTTCAAAATTTTGCAAATGACATTAAAAATAGTTCACTTTTTCTTCTCATTCACCCCTCAGGGGGAAACAACTTTTGTATCTATGGGAATTAGCGCTCCCAGGGGGACTATGTGAGGGCCCTAGCTATAGGTTAAGTAAGCTTTTTTTTTGTTGAAATAGAATAGGTTTTTGTTTTGTTACGGACCATCTTTTTTCGGTTCACTGCTGTCTTGTTTTTCAGCTCCTACTACTTTCTTCTTCAACTTCTATCTTATTTCATGAACTTCTTTCTCAACTTACTGTTTTTGTCCCTTCTACATAGATTCCGCATTCCCGGTAATATCCATACTAAATGGTGCCTTCCTTCTTCCTCTCTTTGATACGCTCTTTTTTTGTGGTGGTTAGGGAGGCTTAAACTAACTCATAATCTAATCTAATCTCCTTCTCATTCAGTTTGATCTGAAAGTTATTAAGTTTTTTTATGATGGAAGGTTCATTTGAGGCTTTTAAATGTTTAAATTTTAAATTTTTTCCTTGCCATTTCATGAATTTTTAAGTTAATCATCAATAAATAATCAAGGATTGTAAACTTTCCAAAATTAAATTCAGTTGACTACTTGAGTTTTTTGAACAAAAACCTTAAGTGGCCACTTCTCTTTATAGTATTCAACATTAATGTCTTATAATGATTTTCTTTGGATGTACCCAATCGCGTTACCTTCGAGGAACAAACTTATCCTTCGTCATATATAGGGCATTTAAATGGCCTTGCCCAGAGTCTAATAATAGTACACACTGCACTCAAATTGTTGCATCATTTAACTATACCTCACAAATGCAAGTTTAAAATATAAGCAGTGAAGAACCTAGTGAATCACAAAGCAAATATTGAAAAATCCTTGCACTTGAACTTGAAATCGAGGGCCGACAGCATCAGGGCCCTCAAGTCAGCACAAGCTCAATTGCACCACATAACTTTCGAGATTGGGCTGACACACACCATCATCTGCAATGAATCGTTCAAAGAATAATCATCCAGAGGAGGTGTCAATGCCAAGCATTAAAATTATGAGTTTTGAAAAAATTACTAAAGGTCGCAATGGAGTCGAACAACTTACAGCAATTGATAATATGGGTGAAACACCGTTGTTTCTCACTTTTTTAGCTCTTTCTAATAGCACGATAACCTTTGATAAAATTTGCGTATTTTAGGTGAAAGGTGTGCAAAAAAATACATTATTTCTGTGATGGTATTGCTGTTAACTCAATTTTATGCATGAATGTTATTTGGGTATTTGGCTATAGTGCTTGTAAACATTTTGCATACATGCAACTTTCATGAATGAAATAGAGAAATCCATTTTTGCCATCACCGAGTAACAAATATTTTTTTCCGCTGTTACAAAACATAGGAAGAAGTGCTATAACCTCACCGTTTGCAGTATATTGAAATTGAAGGTATTCTAATAGATATATTAATTTTTTGTGGGCACGAAAGATCTGAAAGGGTAAATTGAAAAGGTGGTGCATCCTGCATTGCAGATACAGTTATTACATGCTTATTACCTGAACATGATTATTCAGAAAGAAATGCTGTTTGATAATATTTTCCACCAGTTAAAATTTCTACGTGCTCTGTCAGACTATTCGAACATCCATTGCAGTTAGTTTTGATGGACTCTTCACAAAAAAACCTTCAATTATTTCTGTAATGTCACAAAAGCCTTTGAACGGGATTTAGTTGGACGAACGTGTATTTTCGTAAAAAATACATTCAGAGCAGTTTGTTTCCAATAAAGATTATGCAAGACCATCATTGTTTTTAAAATATGAAATAAACATACCAAGTAGATTTGCATGCTTGGTATCATAATACCCATTTCAAAAGTCGAAACGAATTATTAGCGAAAACAATAAAAAACTGCTTTCGCTGTGATGCGGTAATCGAGGTTTCACAATTCGTGTAAATATAAATTAGAAAAATATAATACCAGTGACGATGCATTGTTGAAAACACTTCTATTAGTGCGCACTTACATTGAAGTACAAGCTTAGGAGCTTGCGATATCAGGGATTAATATTGAAAATAAAATAAGGCTTTAGACATTTTCTATTCATGACCATGAGGTCGATATTTGATATCTTTTATTCCTACGTATCAAATATGCATACAAACGATCCGGGGAAGAATCAAATAGCCTAGCTACATATTTTCTCTTGGAAGTGTATCAAGTGGTTTTGATTGGAATATGTTTGTCATGTCAAATAATTTATATTTTATTGCGAATAACGATTCTTTTCATGTAAAACATCTTGTGAACTTGTTCGTTTGAATTTTATGAATAAACATCTAGTCGTACTTATCGCTAAATAATTATTACATTTCATTGGATTTCATCTTTAGTGGATGCAGTTGCCCGTGGGATAAATAGCACATATGGCATGATTGTTCTTTTTGTGCACTTGATACTCAAAAATTATAGTATTTTATTAGCAATCGTAAGCACAGAAATAAAATTATTTTCAACTAGCTTTTAGAGACTCCTGCTGCAATTTCAGATGAATAAGTCATGAATCACACTTATTAAATTTCGATTCCTAATGAATAATGTTTAAATTGAAGTCATGCATTTGGCTAGTGAAATCTTGATTATCATAAACTTGATGTAACCTTCCAATTCTTATTCAAAAATAAATATTCTCACACTCCAAATTGTTGCGGCAGGAGAGAAACATTACAATCACGTCAAACGAACTTCTCCGCAGTTCATTTATATCTAGAAAGTGTTTTTTGGACCTGAGCTTGATTGTGAGCAGTATTATCTTCGTTTGAAAAGACTGTAGTTTATTCTGTTTACTTCGATGAGGGGAACAACGATTTACTGTAACTATAAATGTTTTTTTATCTGAAAAAATTACTTCTTCGTAAAGCTGAAAGTTTTCTCTTTCCAATGACGTTAATTTGTGTCCAAATACTGAAAGAATTATGCCATAAAATTTTTTTTTAATACAATGTGTAATCATTTGAACGAGAGTTAAGTTCTTTTGAAGTGTTTTTTGGCAGTCATGGCGATTCAGTTACCTCCAGGATGTCGTCATAGGAGCATGGTGATGCTCCATCTTATCAAAGTTCATTCTTCTACTACATAAGGGAAAGCTACATGAAATTTGCATTTTCGTGATTAGTTCAGTAATATAACATGTTAATAACCTATTCGTTATCATTATTGATCGCAAATAGGGTGCGGATTTAGATTTTGAGGTACGATAGAAATAGTGCACTAAGTTATATTTCCGAAGTGCCATAGTGTTTGGTCATAATAAAATTCCCTGATATTCCACCTTGCTGTAAAGGGATCTGACAATCCCCTGGTGTCTACTAGTTTCCAGTCAGTTTATTTTTTCCGTATGACGAACTGTTGCCCTCATAGTTGAGAGATGTTAAGACAAGGTCTTTGCCAAACATTCGTTGGAGTACATTTAGGACGGGGTACCTTAGGAATTTAGTTAAATTTTTTTTTGAATAATGCTTTGGTTGCTGCATTTAGTGTTAAGTATTTTAAGTAATGAGAAACTTGAAGCTTTTCCTGGACCTTTGGTATTGCATGTATTATTGACTCAAATTACTCCTTATAGACTGATTACTTACATCTGAACATTTGCACAACATTCATTGTGTTATAAATAGAAAGCAATTTTTTGCTGTTGAAGGTAGTAAAAAGTAGTAAAATTTGGAAATGAAATATCAGTAGACACTCTGTTATTTGATTTTCTGCTGCTTTTTGCATCCATTTCTTTTTTCTGTTCTATTGTTTACTTACTACATCGATTTTTTTCAATCTTAGTGTTTCCACGCAAAAGAAATCCAGCTTGGAAACTCACGGGGGCAAAAATTCTCTGTTCCTTTTATTCCTTACACAATGGTACCTTCCTCTTTCTTCTCTTGGGAACGCGATTCATGGGGTTAGGGAGGCTTGAATTATCGTAGAATCTTGTCTGATCTCTAATTTTATCTTGGGGGTTCTCTAGTCTCTAGTCAACAGTTAAATGAAAATAAGTATTTAAATGAATATGTATTTGATCGGTATATCAAAGTGGCGTTTTGTGCTTGTTCATTACCAGACTGATGATTCAGTAAACCATTGATGGGGTCGTGAGTGAGAGAAGAAAACGCTCGCGACCACCAAGACTTTACTTGAGAGTAAAAACTACTGCAGTTACAAACCCAGTAGCAAGTGATGGAAATGTGATGGGAAAAAACACAATAGCAGGTGCGGAAAACATGCTGATGAAAACCTAGCTTTCGCGAGTGAAGGGAAACCTCAAGTCTGGTCAGCTACCACACTCTGCTATTAATCCCTCAACGTCCGCATTTTGTACTCATATTACCGTTATCACAACCCCCATCATTAAACTGGCACCGACATCTTGTAGTCACCGACATCACAACAAGGAAGTGAACTTCGAAGGACTCATTAGGACACGAATTTTACAAAGAATAAAATATATTAGAGCTGTTTATAAACGTGGATTTTGATGGTAAAGGATTAACCCCACCTTACCGGTTCTAGCTCAAACGAATGCTTTATAGGGCAAGAATTTGTATGAGTGATCCGACTCGTTCTCGCTTGTTGATAGGGCGCAATCTGAAGACTTGACTCTCAGGTTGATGCTGCCGTTGGTGTGTCGCGAGTTCGTTAGCCTGCTGAAGCCCGGCGGCGACGCAGCCAACACCACAAAAGACTACAGCAACTTCGGCTTTCTCTACGGCACGTTTCCCACAGCCCCTTCCGTGTTCGTCTTCGCCTCGCACTACAACGTGCAGCCTGACCTTGTAAGACTGCAGCTCTCTCTTTTATTGCTCCTGACATTAGTGTGGAATTAGTGCCGTCATCTCCTTAGTGCATACTTAAATATAACTCTTGATGATTAATTAGCCAAGACTTCATCGTACGCGGGGTGTTTTTTGAGCTAAAATTTGTGAAATATAAATTATCAAAGGAAGCTGCACTACTGCTTGTAGCTTTTTTGAATTTAGAGAGATTATTACCATTGTACTATTTATTTTAAATATTGATGTGTTTTTTGTAATTTTCCGTTTCTCTACAAACCTATGCAAGAAGAAATTGAATTAATACATTAGATAGTGTTTACGTGAAGCGTGTTTTTGATATCTAAAGATGCGCGGACTTTTAATGAAATGCTCCGTGCTTGAAATACTAGACGAATTTCATGGCCTAAAATTTTAAAATACATGGATTCCGTCAAATATTTTTACTAAATTTTATGCTTTATGATTCAAAAGTTGGGTTTTTAACTCTGTTTGAAATTGTATCGTATGTGTTGAATGAAATGAAATGTACCTATACATGCTGCAATGTAAAGAGTACTATCCCCTCGAATTTATTAGAGCAAATACTCAATGATTTTACGATCAAGTTGTTTTGGGAGAATAACGTTTGGATGAGTTCACGGATTCAGTGTAATTTTCCATAATTTTAATGTGGGATTGTGTCCAGATTGCGAGTAGCATGGTGGCGGTAACGTTCCTGTCAGCGCCGCTGATGCTGGTGTCCGCGAAGATGGTGGCGCTGGTGCACATCAACCCGCTCTATTATGTCGAGGAGCTCGAGAACTTCCTCTTCCAAGTCAGCATCGTCGGCCTTATCGCATCTGTGAGCCCCCTACTCGGCGCATGTTTGTGGCAGGGTTCATGGCTTGCATAACGTGTTCCGAGACTTCATGTGTGGCTGTTGATTGAAAGTCTTCGAATCAATGACTTCGTTAGAAAATTTAAATTTTTTTCAAAAAATAGTGTTGCAGCGATGTTGTAGTATCATAGCTTCATGAAAAAAGTCAGTAGATTTTGTAAAAGAGATAGCACTCAATCTTTGAGTTCACATTATTTTGTGTCGACCTAAACTTCCGCTAATGGAAATCAGTTCTACTCCTTTACAGCTTGATTCAAGCCATCGTATTTGTTGAATAAGTGTGTCTAACTTTTATCTGTATAACTTGAGGTGCGGGACTAACCTTGTAAATTTTAGCAAACTTCTCAACGACCGACCCATCAATGGGTTTGAAAATATATAACAATCTTTTTAAGTTAATGGTATTTATTTAACCCAGTTAATGTTAGTTATAGGGAGGCTTAAACTAACTAATAATCTTATCTAATGTTAGTTATGCATAGTATTTTGAACAACTTTTGACTTTGAATTCAAGTTAGATATTGAACTTCAGTTTATTAACCCATGTCGCAGCCAATGCGTTAAACGCTGAAATCTATGATTGGCGACAGCTGTGGGTGCTGGTGGTGTTCCTGCTGAGCCGCAAGTGGCGGCAGGTGCCGCACTTCATCACGCTCTGCCTCGCCGCCTCGCAGTGCATCGCGGCGCTGGGTGAGTCGCACGTTTCTCGACCAGCTCATGACCAACTATATTAGAGAATGAGTCTCAACAATGCTAGCATGGTACTACTGTTCGTCATTAAATTTAAATGGATTTCTGAGAAAATTTCGTTCGCAGCGCAGGGTGAGTCGTGCCTTAGTTCCACGTATCCTTTAAATTTTCATGTTTTTTGACCAGTTAATGACGAATTATGTGAGAGAAAGGGTCTCAACAATGCTTGCATGGTACTGCTATCCGTCATTAAATTTAAATTACGCTTTTCCTGAAATAAATGTCGTTTCCGTGTGAATATTGTTAGATGATATTTCTTCTGATGTCGGATAGTGGACTGTAGTCACCATTTTACTTGTTCGGAAAAATGCTTAGGTCACTGTAGCTTCAAATTTTTCCCTATCTATGTATCCTCGCTATAACAAAGTAAATTTTCCATTTTCCTATGTGCTCGTCCGTAATTTTTAAGGTCATTGTTTGCTATGAAAGCATAAAAGTAACTGTTTAGTCCATTTTCCATGCTAAAACTGCTCCCTAGTCCTTCCTCTACTGCAAGGACGTTAGTGTTTAGTTATGGTAGATGTGGATTCACCATAACAAAGTGCATTTTTTTCTTTTCGTAACTGTGGAAGTCTAATTTTTTGAACTTTTCACTTGAAAACCTTACCCTTATACAGCTGTATTTTGCTAGCTGGGGAAAGATGAAAGCTAGTGTACTAATGTGTCTCCGTTGGTGTCCCTGAGATCTTTTTAAAACTTTCACTTTAGACAAACACTCAGAGATCAGTTTCATTTTGTTTGACTTGTTTCTTAGCTTTCGCTTTGCTGTGTGGTGGGTTTGAATTTAAACAAAATTCACTGTTTTAATAAAGCATTTCTTGTCTGATGACTTTTGTATGACTTGTCTCTTTGCTTTCACTTGCCAGTGCGATGCGTATAAATTAATACAAGATTCACTGTTCATAAGCGAAGCATTTCTTGTCTGGCGGCTTGCAGTGACATTGTGTGTGCAGGTGCGCTGCTGTGGTCGGTGCTGGACTGCGAGCACACATGGGAGCTGTACCTCCAGTTCACGCTCGTCACATTCGGCGTGTTCGCCTCGCGTTTCTTCACCGCACTGCTCGCCGCCACGCTGTTCCTGCTGCGCTGGCGCTCCCTCAGTGTTGTGCTCTCTCTGCGCCCCTTGATGGCTGCGATTGGATGGGGGTCAGTTCGCAGTTGAGGTTCAGTGTATTAGCTCAACACAGCACGCCACGTTCATGAAGTCCGTATTTTACCGGATTGACGATAGATGTGCTCGGGGAGAAAGTTCGTGCTTACCTTCACTTGCTCGGGGAGAAAGTTTGTGCTTACCTTCACTTGCTCGGGGAGAAAGTTCGTGCTTACCTTCAC
>JACJUY010001599.1:78564-94565 GCA_014220935.1 Platorchestia sp. MABIK
TCGGGGAGAAAGTTTGTGCTTACCTTCACATGCTCGGGGAGAAAGTTTGTGCTTACCTTCACATGCTCGGGGAGAAAGTTTGTGCTCACCTTCACATGCTCGGGCAGAAAGTTCGTGATTGCCTTATCGTTTTTCTTGTTTCATTTTTGAAACTGTCTCGTCGCTTCGACTTATTGCCGTAACTAGAATTAGGGCTTCACCGCGCATCCGATATCAATTCCATCAGTACTTTCGCTTCAGACTTTTTAAAATTGGTGTTGAGTTTCAACAATTAAGGTGAAATTATTAGAGTATAGATCTGGGTGTTTGCGCAGCAGCTAATAAGCTTGATGATACGTGTGCAATTTACCGTTTGAATGTGCGAAACAGCAAAGATGAGAATTCTAAGCTGAATAATTTTGATAATAAAACATTGAGCTGGTGAGTTTTATTTTTCTTGTAGATATTTTAAAATTGCGAGGCTTTTTATTATTGAAATTATGTTTGATTGATTTGCTTAGAACAGAAGTACTGAACGCTTTATGGTGCGGGCAGAATACCTGGCATTCTGGTGCTGGTGCTGATGATGGTGGTGCAGCGCGAGATGGACGTGGTGGACAGGCAGGACCTCAACTTCCAGTACGGCACCACCCAGGCCGTCATCTCGCTCCTGCTTCTCTGGTTTACGCTATTCAGTCAGTGCTGCTCCCTCGGTTGCAACTTATTTCCAATTCAGTCAATGCTGCTCCCTCGGTTGTAACTTATTTCTAATTCAGTCAGTGCTGCTCCCTCGGTTGGAACTTATTTCCAATTCAGTCAGTGCTGCTCCCTCGGTTGGAACTTATTTCCATTTTTGTTAGTGCTGCTCCCTCGATTGGAAATTATTTCCAATTCAGTCAGTGCTGCTCCCCCGGTTGGAAGTCATTTCCAGGCTTGTCGCCTACCCAAACACACTTGAGAATTTATGTGTGTAGTTGTGTGCAAATTTATGCTATGTAGTGATTCAGGAACGACTTCAGATAATTGGTTTGATTTTTAAAATGTTCAGTTCCACACATGACTTTTTAATGGGCTGCCATTGTAAACATTGTTTTTCTCAGTTCTCGTAATTGACCGCGTTTACAAACTTGCAGCGACTATCGTGTGCCTGATACTGCAGCAGCGCCAACATAAGAAGTACGAGCCCTACTCGTCGCTATCTGATGCCCAGTCTCCCGACGACGTAGCTCCTCTCAACCTCGCTCGCAACGGTAAGCTGCTCGGCACCTGTACGTTCTGGTCGCTGATTTGGCCGAGAGCTCTCATTACCTCATCAATTCTTAGAACAGCAGTCTCTCTTTAACCCCAGAACGCTTGATTTTAACTCTGAAGTGAACATTGCCTAATTTTTACAGTGTACTCTAATTTTTTGCTTACCATGTTTTCATGCTATGATTTTTGTGCTTGATTTAGTAAAATTTGTGCTTACTTCAAAGTTAAATGAATTTGTGTTCGAAAAGTAAGTGGGCTGGAGAAAGTGTAGGAATGCGTTTTAGATCTGCGTGAGTTGGTATAAGTATCATTGCAATTTGTATTAAACGGAGGCTTGAGGGCTCTGAGTAAGTGGAAGAAAATAGAGTAAATGTGATGGAGATGAAATAATTGAGAAGTGACTTGGTTTGAGTCTGAGTGTGGGCATAAAATGCGATGGGTGAAGCAGAACACATCTGATGAGGGAGCTAGTAAATGTATTAACTTGTAGTGTGAAGGTTGTTTGAATATACCTAAAAAACGTACGAAATCAACACAAACGGATTGATAGAATTATGAAAGAAAGGGGCATAGCAAGAGCTCTGAGTGACTAGGCATGAGTGTGTGTGTGTGTTAAGGTTGCAAGGAAAGGCACTACTGACCGAAACGAATGATACGTACGAGCCGGCAAATTTTTAACCTCGTATTGCTGCAGTTGTGTGTTTAAGCTTAAGCTTCCTGAGTTTGGGTGGGCGAGGGAGCAACGGAGGACTTAAAGTGTAAGCTGTCACGGCTGCCGATTTAGAAAACTCACGTGCTCACAATCCGGCCATTTTCCTTTAGAATCAGTCATATATAATATATAATTTAAAATAATAATCAGTCATATGCATTTTTCATACAATGCAGATGTAGCGCGTATTTCGCACAAAACTATTGCGCCCATAGAATTAATGTGCAGCTTTTGATAGAAAATACTCACTTAACTGGCATCGTGATTGTTGTGCAAAAAAAAAAAAATTTGTGCAGGGTAACATTTTTGAAAGCATTGACTCATTACAGTGTAGTCATTTCTTGAGGTTAGGAAATTTTGAGTGTTTATTGGTCTCTTCATTTCAGGGAACAATATTGGAGCCGGACTTGTTCTATCTGACTGCTCTGATTTGGATGTGACCTCTTCAGATTCAGACACGTACGTATTAAGAACTGAAATATCTAATGACTATAAGTTTTAAATTTCGTTCTCAAATATTTCGTCTTCATATTTCGGTGCAAATAAAATTTCTGAACTCGATGGTTAGTGTATAAGGAAAATAGGCTGTGTAGGAAATTCATGGCTCTGAATCTACAATCTTGTGAATTCATACTCAATCGAATAATTTTGGCTTGTAAATCGACCATTTTATTGAAAATCCACCTTAGCAATTTTAATTTAATTAGCTTTTCATTATGTTCAATTTTGTGAATTAATGAAAATTTTACTGGGAATTTTACTTGCACATCATTAGAAACCCACAAACGATCATTAAACCCACATTGCTGAAGATTTAGTTATACTAAATTTTCTGTGATTAACTTTTGCACAAAGAATAATTCATTCGAAAATTGTGAAAAAGGCATGCCGTCTCACGAGTCTCTTTTACTGCAGCTTGTTCAGTCCGAACGAAGAGCTGCGCCCCTCATCTCGGACATCCAAAAATCACAGACTCTCTTGTCCAAAAGGCTCTTCTCCTGGCAGCTCTTCTCCACCCATAAAACCTGCAAGCTTCGCCTTTGCTGAACAGTCCCACGACGCTGAAGCAACGCGAGCTGAGTGCGGAAGAAGTAACGTTGATAATCTAAATAAAGTTTCAAACCGAGAAGGGAATGTAAATGCGCCATGTTCTTCTCCTGAGCCACCCTTCGGAGCCTCTGTGGGCGCTACGAATGAAGCAAACATTGACCACTCAATGAACGCGGTGCAATCTGGCCATCAAGCGTACTCTGATAGCCCAGCACCGCGGTCGCGGGACATATTTGATGTTCCTAGCAACGAATCGTCTTACCGTGAGCACCAACCTGCAGCCACTCGTTTGACCATACCTCAAGAGAGTTCGATTTTACGAGATCGTGACGACGAGTTTCAAATGATGCGACACGTTGTGCTCTTGCTGTTCCTTTGCAGTTCTATGATAGTCGGGTTTGGTTTATGCCTGTGGACGCTAGTGAGCGATGATGTGTCTGGTGTGTACGTTGAAGTGGTCTTCTTGGACGCCGTGCTTAACTACGGTCAGGGTTTGATCACGGCCGTCATATTCGGATTGGACTCCAACTTGATCGTGTTGCCTCTTTTGAGGTGGTATCGCCGCCTGCGCTACGGAGCGGGCACCATTCAGCTGCCGCCCCTCAAGGATATATCGACCGCACATCTGCAGATATGCGAGCAGTTCAGGCGTTACCACATGGACCAGTGCTGCCGGGACATAGTGAGGAACCGGCGCTGGAGGCTGCAGCGGCTGCAGGGAGTGTTTGCAGGGCAGGAGTTCGTGGATTGGCTACTCATGGTCGGGCTCGCCAATGACAGGACTCACGCAGTCAGGTGCGAGAAGTGCTTTTGAAGTCCCTCAGGGGGATACAACTATTGTATCGATGAGAATAAGCACTCCCAGGGGGGAAATGTGTGAGGCCCGAGCAAAGAGTTCAGTAGGCCTTCTTTTTGTTGAAATAAAATGTGTTTTTTTTGCTGTGTTAAGGACCACCTTTTCCTGGTTCACTGCTGTCCTGTTTTTCAGCACCTACTACTTTCTTCAACTTTTATCTTGTTCCATAAACTTCTTTCTCAACTTACTGTTTCTGTGCCCCTTCCTTCTGCATGGATTCTGTGTTCCCTGATCTCCTTACTAAATGGTGCCTTCTTCCTTCTTCTCTTCGCAACGCTTTTTATTAGGGGTTAGGGAGGCTTAAACTAACATCCGATCTGATCTTATCTAACCTGAAGCATTCTTTGGTGTTTGAATGTTTTATGAATAATTATATTACTTTGGTGTTGATGCGCAACTCTCGCAACATGACGAATAGTAGTATTTAGAAGAAGTAATTGATGTCAAGAAATGAGTGTTTTCATGCAACTTACTGAACCTTGGCTATCAATAAAATATTCGTTTGTTCAAATTTACTTGTATTTGAATGTGTATTTCCTGTCATTGTGTGTCGAATGTGTATATCCCATTTTATTTATCCAATTCATTTCAATGGATATAAATTCTTCAAAAAAGTGCTGTGAGCGTTATAAGTTTGTCATTGTTTTGAACACAGGTACGGCCGGGCGCTGCTGTCTGGGCGCGTGATCCACCACATCAACGACGTTCACCACTTCCATGACCAGCCTCTCTTCTACTCCTTCTGCCCTAGCGCCCAGCACTTGGAGTAGCTCTTCTCGCGTAGCTTCTTGTTCTCAGCGGGAGTTGCTCGCTCACTGAGAGGAGGTAGTCCAGTGGCCACCGCATCTGAGCCCGGAGTATCTCCGTATTTTAATAGAAAAACGACGCATCTGTGACATCAAATCTGCACATGTATGCTGATCACGGCGCTACGTACAATTTTTGTGTACAGCTTTAATTAAATGGTTTAGGTTCCTTGTTGACTTTGTTTCATGAATTAGTTTTTTTTTCATTCCGTGTTATAACAGCCAAGCTTATTGTGTAGTTGCTGGATGTTGACGAAATGATATATTTGAGCGATTTTCTGAAGCAAACAACGAGTTTAAAATATATCATTAGGTTTTTATTTAATTCTTATTTAAAAGGTCACCCTTATACCGATTGATTGCTTCTGTCAATTAGTTAAAAATTGGTGTCAGAGTTTAATATTGTTTCGAAATATGGGGCTATGAGCTTCTCTATGACTTGTTTGCAACGACCAAATGCCCTCAGGCCAAATAATTATTAGCTGATTTATTTTGCACACTCGTACCCATACGTTGGGTGTGTTGTGTGATGACCTGTACTGTTATGTTTTTCTCAGATCTTAATGACGAGGCGCGTCCGACTGCCGGTGTGATGTTATCGGGCAAATTCAGTCGCTTGTATATATGCAGAAAAATCCAATTTTTGTAGAAAGTTTAACTTCAAACCCATATTTATGACATAAATGCATATTCCCTATGCGTGAACGTAGAATTTGCGATTTTATTTTTAAAGCTAGATGGAAGGTCAATTTTTGTCTAGTATTTGAGAGGGCCTTATTAGTCATAATGACGCAATGACTGAGTGCCCGTTTTTGCTTTCAGTTCTCATGTTGATGCGCTGTGAATTTGAGTTGAGTAATGCCTAGTGTTGACGTTATGTGACGCGTTAGGAATGTATTGTAATCATCAGAATCTTGTTTTGACGGCAGTTGGTGTAATGCAGACGTTCTTGTTGACAAATCAATGTTGTGTGACTTCCTGTCGTGGGTGCGCTTGCTGGTAAGTGTGCCCTAGTTGTTGCTTTTAGCTATGATGAGCAACACAGTTAAAATTGTAGGTTACCCGTATAAAACAATCGTGAGTGCTTACTGTCCAGCATGGGTGTAAAATGTTCCCTTGTACCGAAAACGAAGGGAAAACCTTTTAATAATAATAAAAATGTACCCTTGTGTAGTGTAATGCCTATGAACAACAAATTTATTTGAAGTATAAGAAAATCTCTTAGGTTTATTTCGTACACTCAGTGCTCCATTCATCTCATTTATTTAAAGCGAGCCACCATAGCATTTGTGTTGCTAATTTTTCTAACGAGAGATAATGTTCCTTTGTGATTTATTATTAATTAATTAATGATAATGACGTTCTTGTTTCAATCATTTTATTTTTCGTAGCTTGAGGTTTTTTGTGTAGATAATTAGAATGTGCAATGCTTTGAAAAATAGTTTATGATGCTCTAGTTTGTGTTACTGATCTATACCCATTGTCGATGCGGAGATATCGACTTAATGCCTCCGTCTTTAACATTGAAAATTTTGCATTATTAACAGAATGACACCCGTATTTTGCCTAAATGTTGGGCCATTAATAAGACAGCCATCCAATCTTTCTTCCTCAGTCTGTGTAGCGGTATATTCAATTTATGATAAAAAGTTAGGAACACAATTGACATTTTCATTCGGTTCCCCTCAGGGGGACACAACTATTGTATCTATGGGAATTCGCGCTCCCAGGGGGACAATGTGAGGGCCCGAGCTAAAGGTTAGGTAGGCTTTCGTTTTGTTAAAATATCATACGTTTTTATTTTGTTATGGACCAACTTTTTTTCGGTTCACTGCAGTCCTGTTTTTTCGACACCTACTACTTTCTTCTTCAACTTTGATCTTGTTTCATGAACTTCTTTCTCATCTTACTGTTTCTATGCCCTTTCTGCATAGATTCCGCGTTCCCTTTACTCCATACTAAATGGTGCCTTCTTTCTTCCTCTCTTTGGATGGCATTTGTTGCTGCGGGTAGGGAGGCTAAAAGTAACGACAAATCTAATAATCTAATCTTTTCATTCGGTTCATTCTAAGAAAGTTCTTGTCGGCTTTACGTATCATCAGGGAAGCCTGAAAACTCTGGCTTCGAAATCTTTTACGAAAGTGAGGTAGCTCAACAATTGCTGCTGGCCGGCCGTCCCTGTGTGAAAGCGACTATAAACATCAGTAATAATTCAGGGGACACTGGTCAGCGTTGCCCTCGCGCTTATTTATTGATGAGGTTGGCTTCTCGAGAGCCGGCGGATTACTGAAGAGTGGTACTGCGGTAAGTGAGTGGTATTGTGGATAGTAGAAAAGTGGTACAGGTAACTCTCGATTGATCCCTCTCTCGATTTAAATATTTTTGTTTGCGTCAGTTAGTCCGCGTCATCTTGATTTATCCCCCCTTCGCGTTCGTCGTGTGTTCTGCAACGTTCCTTGTAAGAAAAAAATTAAAAAGACATTTTGTAAATAAAGCCGGTTTTTACATCTGTTAATGTGTTCCAGTTCGATATTTGGGCCAATATGACGACCCCTATAAGTTCAAGTAAAAAAGTTGATGTACATAAGAAAGTAAAAACCAGAAAACAAAAACCAAAAACAAGAGCATTAAATAATTTATGTATTTGAAAATTTTCGCTTTGTTTACTCTTTTACTGCAAGATGCTAGGATAATTATTCGTATGCAGCATAAAGTTTCCCCTAAAAGAACAGGCTTCCTTTTTCTTTCAAACCAAATATGGTACCTCAATTTATCCACCATCTCTATTTATCCAGTCCCATCCCAGGAGACAAATCGAAAGTTACCTGTACTGTAGTAAGTGAGTGGTATTAAAGGGAATAGAAGAGTGGTATTTCAGTACGTGAGTGGTATTGAAGATAGTAAAAAAAATGGTAACGCAGTGAGTGGTGTTGAAGAAAATCGAATAGTTGTATTGCCGTAAGTGTTGAGCATTGTTTCAGGACTTTCAGTTCCTCAAATCTAACCGTAACTATTAACTGCTACAGCAGCTAGTCGTGTTGTTGCAAGGTTTTAGCGCTTTTTGTTTTGACTGAAAAAGGTTGTGAATTTTTTAATCTTCATTCGGTATTTTGTGGACGAGTCTGGGGTTTTGTGTCACCAACTTACCATCCCACTCGAGCATTTACGATGTCATGTTATATTTGTTTTCTACTTTGCGCATCGAAATGCCCTCTTTTCTCCTGTTTCAATATTTCTGTTGTAGCTATGGTGGTGAGAAAATTGTAATCACGAAGTGATTAAGCTTGGTGCTGAGCTCCCATTATTGCGCTGAGGGAAGCATGTCTTTATCGTATTCTGAATTTTTGCATCTGGTCAAGATCCAATAATTTCTTCCTGGCATGTTTTGAATGCTAAATTCTTCAATTTGTCTTATGTATCACTTTATCCTCATGTGTTGGCTTGTCTCTTAAATGAATCCAAGGTCTTCATCTTGCATTCAATCTTCAATACCTGCCTCTCGTTGTTGTGTAGGCCAATTTCTCTTTCCTGTGTTGTGTCAATGTGCGTGTCGTTAGTTTTACTTCTTGTTATTTTGTGTGTGTTCTTATTCGTGTTGTTTCTACTGTTTTTTACAATCTTGTGTTTTGCACATATACTTTCTGTAACTCGAATGGGCGCACCTCAGAAGGATGTAACTATTGTATCTGTGGGAAATGGCGCTCCTAGTAGCAAGTTGTGAGGTTCCGAGCTGAAAGTTAAGTAGGCTTTCCTTTTGTTGAAATGAAATATGATTGTAGTTGTATCAAGGACCAATTTTTCGATTTACTGGTGTCTTTTTTTCAGTTCATATTATTTTCTTCTTCTTCTTATTTCATGAATTTCATTCAATTTTTCTGTTTTCATGCAGATGGTGTGGAGATACACCTTGGACTTAGATTCCTCGTTCACTTAATTCTGCACTAAATGGTGTCTTCCTTCTTCTCGTCTTGGGAACACGTTTGTTGTGCTTAGATAGGCTTAAACTAAGCATTAATCTAATCTCAAGTGACAGCCAGAACCTTAAGCACCATCTACTTTACAGATATTCTACCGACGCATGTCTCTGGACTGGTCTTGTCATCCTTTTATCCATGTTGAACATTATTACTTGATTTCTTTTGGTTGAATTTGAGCTTAAATGTGAATGAAGGATGGAGAATTACTTCCTCGTATAACTTTACTGCCAAATGGCAACAACAGAAATGATAAGACTAGGAAAAAAAAAGACGCGATGAATCCTTAATAATTCAATGAAATGCTATAACTCCATGAATTATTATGGAAATAGTAATAACAATCTTGTCATTTGACGTGACTATCGATAAGGTTTTTTCACTATGGTTTTTTTTTTTCTCGCGTTAAGTGCGATTGAGAAAAATGAGAGCCTCGTCACTGTTTCGGTCGCAGTGAAAATTCGCGGGGCGAAACCCAAAATTTTAGTCTACTGTTACCGTCCACTAAAAGTGGCTTGTTACGAATTATAGGTGAAAATTTTTCGCTCCGAATGAAAATCTCGTTTTGAGTCGATCGTATAACTAATTTCTAAGAGGGGGATATTGGATGATGTACCCAAATTTACAAAGAAAGGTTAACTTGTGCCAAAATACGATTGTGTACAGTTGTAAATCTGTGCCAAATAGTGAATCTTATCTTCCTGGTTGTCGAAACCTCCATGGTCCTTGACACTTAACACATTGATTGCGATGAAATTCAATGTCCAACTCAAATTTAAAGTTAAAAGTTGTTAACAATTTTATAAATATCAAACTGGATGAAATGGATACCATCAATTTGAATAGATTGTTGAAAAATTTTCAAGCAACCCATCGATGGATCGTTTTGAAGCTGGAAAAACTTAAGCACGACCCACCGGTGGGTCAAACCGCATTGAATGTGTTAAAATGACCACGATTAGCGTTGTACGGCGTTAGAAGAAAGAACTCGTGTGTGGGTCAGTGTGACGCATGCCCGTATCCCCGGCTTCTGTGTGAGCTTTGAAGGTGCATTTTTGTGCCTTGCCTTAAGTAGTTGTGTCTAAATGTTAGGTTGCGATAGGAATACGTGTTCATTGTATGGCTGTTAAAAATAGGAGACTCTTCCAGCTTGAGTTTTTCCATGTTCTAATTCGTATTCTAAACAATTACGCGAGGATTTGTCTCTGAAGGGGATTTTCTACCCACTGGTGTGTTGTTGTAATTAAAATAGTAGAAAAGAATGTACTTTGTCCGATTTCTGGCCAGGAGAGCTGGAAACCGTTTTCTCTCAGCGAAGTCCTTAGGTAGACTACGTTTCTTGGGTGCAGAAATGCTGTATGCGGACCATTTTTCTTGGCTAGGTAATTACGAATAGTTTTCTATTTTGAGAAATTTTGTGCCAAACTGCAATACAAGTTTCAGTTCTAGGTAAGAAATTTTTTGCTGTCGCTCTTGATACACCGACGGTGTTGTGGAGGCTAACGTTCGGAGTTCGTTAGTGATTATATAATTTTTAGGAGAAATATCCGCAGTTCTTGGTCTTTTTGAAGACCAGAGACGATTATGATGAGATCTCTGGTCCCAAACCTTTCGCAATTGACGCCTCTCATTGGAATACCGGCTATTTGACATGCAGTTGGAGACTGATGAGGCCTTATTTTTGCGATTAATTTGGATTTACCATTTTTGCTTTCTACTTCTCTTTCTCTCTCCAGAGCGGTAGACCTGCCAGGGTCATAACAACTGATCTCCTATCCCAGAAACTTAGATGCTGTATGCGTCTACTCGATTCTTCACCACAATGATGCCGTCACTGTGTTCCATCCTAGCGCTCTTATAGAGCATTTCTCAACGCAAGCGCATAAATATTTGTATCACTGCTCGCACAATCAAGACCGCAGTAGTTACCTCCGTACTAAATCACTTATAAAGTAAGTGCGAAAAATGTGTGTTGTGATGCTTTAGAGGACGTAATTTGTGTCCGAGGCAGATTTTGTTGCGCGTCAATTTGATACGAGTGCTAGGCTTGCCCCTCATCCATTCTTGATGGTGGAGGAGTAAGATCGCGCTGCTAAAGGCTCTACGAGTTGGTTCGCTCTGTTCTGCACAATCTCCAGTAAAGTAGTTTCCCTCAGATCAATTTTGATATCTATTCGATTTAAGATATTTTTGTATTCCAATTTGCAAATGCGGTTGGACGTTACAATGGTTTGTGAAGTCCTTGTGTGAAGATGGTTTATCAAGTTTAACAAGTCACTTGCTGCTCTGTTCGAATTTTGATTTTGTTTTCGTCTGTTCATGTCCTAAAATAATATTGGTGTTACGTGTTGATCCAACACTTCGTAAACTATAGCTTGTAGTTGAAGTCTGAAAATGGTTCGTTCACCATGTGGTAAAAAAAATATTGCATTTGTTTTTTATTTGTAATATTTAATGGGTTAAGTTCTCATTCTAGTCGTATTTTACATTTTCCAAGTGTTTTTGTTGTCCGAATGCTGAGGACGTGCAAATGGGAGAATTTATTATGCATTTGGTTCATGGTTGTGGAAACTTTATTTTATTTGAACGCACCGCGTAGATTTCCCGCCTTTATCTGGCAGTGATAAGCGATGGTTCGCCAAGCTGGACGTTAATTTGAACCAGTCATCGAAATTTTATGTTATTTTATCCGGGTGAGATGTAAGTGCTTTTTTTGACGGTTGCCTTTATTTTTGACCTAAGTTTGGAGTGACGAAAATTGTTTTTATGCGTGTGTAATACATACATTGCCGTTAGAAGCTAGTGTTTCCTTGTCCCACGGGGCCAAAGTTTCGTGCAAAAGAGTACAAGTTATTCAATCGTGGCTCTCATCTAAATAGAAACATTGCAGCTCTAGGTAGGATTTACCTTGAAAATGAGAGGATAGTCATCGCACCTGGTGAGACGTGGGGGCGTTTACACTAGGACGTTGCACATTTATATTTTACTTCATCGACTCGAGGGCTTACTTCACAGTTCTACTCTCAAAATTATCGCTGTCGTTAAGTTGTGCTGTTTTTGAGGATTTTAAAAAATCGCAGGCGTGACTTTGGCAAAGTTTAATCCAAACCCTTATTTGCAATAGAAATTTTTTCCTGACATTTTTCATGCGTGTATACATTTACGGGGTATCCAAATATTATCTGAATGAACTTCACCATGAGGTTGGGAACGTTATGATAAATACATCTAACTTCACAACAATTTGGGCATCAATGCTAAATTGAAGCACTACATGGATCTGAGATCCAAAATGCCTTGGAGGGAAATTCGCACTCGAAGAGCTAGAATTGGATGAAAAGTTTGAGTCAGAACTGGGGTTTGATTATAAACACTGGTAAGCGTGGATGCTAGGTTAACTTTTCACAATGGTTCGGTACAAACGCTCAAACGCCTGTAATAAGGGGGCTGCAAACAATCAATAATAATAATGAGAGGTGTTGATACAATCAACATTAAAGCAAAACAATCAAAAACACCAGGAGTTCTGCTAATCGGTATAAAGCTTCTATAATTCTTGAACAATTCGAGCCCCACTAGCTCAATTCCAACTAAATCGGTGCTTCGTACTCCTGAAGCGATCCTGAAAGAAATATTCAGAGGCGTCTTATCAGGAGACCCAGGGAGCGAAGTGGAAGGCGGCATCACCTATCCAGCGATTTGGAAGTTAGATTAGATGTTAGTGTAGGCCTGCCTAACCGCAACTAAGACGTTCCAAAGAGAGGAGGGATAAAGGCACCATTTAGTATGAAGTAAAGGGAACGCGGAATCTATGCAACAAGGTGCGTAGAAACAGTAAGTTGAGAAAGAAGTTTATGAAAAAAAGAAGTTTAAAAAAGTCGTAGGTGCTGAAAAACGGGACAGCAGTGAACCGAAAAAACATGGTCCTTAACATAAAAAAAATTATTTCAACAAACACAAGGCCTACCTAACTCTCAGCTCGGGACCTCACATTTTTCCCATTGAGTTTGGCAATTAGACTTTGGATAACTACCTACACATAATAGTGAAGCATGCAGGAGCACCATAGTGCGGGACCCACGTCTCTGCGAATGACGAGGAAACACTCACTAATCATTCACGCCTTTTTATAATTAGAATTAATAACCCATAAATGATAGACCTTTCCTGGTGCTTAGAGCAAACAAAGCTCATCTCGCATCGGAAGTCATAAAAATGTCTAGTTTACTAGGTACTAATGTTAGTACATTGTTCTGGATATGGCCAGATGTATAATCAGAAATAGTTACTCAGAACTCTTCAAACATTGGAGAGCCGCAAATTGTAAAAGAATCATACTTATACATTGATCGGCTAGTCTCATTATTGTTCTCCTTTATTTTCTTTACAATCCTGAATGTAAAGAGTTGCAGGACATACTCTTCCCCCTGTAACGTCTGCATTTTGTACTCATGTTACCGTTATCACAACCACCCTTGTTAAACTGGCACCGGCATCATGTAGTCACCGACGTCACAACGAGGAAGTGACTGCCAGAACTTCGAAAAACACATTAGGGCACAAATTTCACAGGAGTAAAATATATCAGAGCTGTTTACGAAGGTGGATATGGAAATCCAATTTGACAGTAAACAGTTAAGGAGTCCCTCGCTCAAAAATTATTTTGATAGTCTTTTACACAGCCTAGTAGCTCGGGGAACAACGGAGAAATTAAATACTAGTGGGCTAGATAGCTTTGCCAGGAAGTGCAAGTGAGAGGGAATGCCCTTTGAACTCGAGAAAACGGCTCCGTGCGTCAAAATACAACGGACACTCAAGTGAGAATTGAACAACTGTCAGAAAAACCAAACGGTCAGCACAGAGAGGTTGGGGACTGGCATCCACGAACACGAAATTCCCATGCGGAGGGAGCCACGGTATGGTGAATACCGTGGTGGCTCCAGGGCTATTTTCCACTCTCGATTAAGATGAGAAAATGAAGTCCATTGACTCGTTGAAATTTTATGTTCCGTAATTTTTTTACGGAAGTGACTGTTATCCATTCAAACATAAAATTGGGCATTATCTATAGTTAAAGCTCTGTTGGAAATTAATCGTCAGTGTTTGGAAAATATCTAGCGACTGATGCAGACTCGTAGGTTTTTTAAATATGAATTGTCGTATAAAATTAATTACGTGATAAGCAAGAGATGCTGATCATCAAAAGTGCTCCGATCATATTTTATCTGCATAAAATTTTTCAAGATTTGTTTTGAGAGTGCACTTCAAATGAAGCACCAACAGACTTAAATATTTTATTTCCACTAGACCAATTCTTAGGGAATCTCACGTGTAAGAAAAAAAGAAGAAGCGTAAAAATGTACATTTTTTATTGGTTTTCAAGTAAACGTTTCGGAATATTTTAGTTCCATCTTCAGAGCTGAAACATACAGAAACATACAGAAGAAACATATTCAGTACTGACTTGAAAACTCTATCAGATCTAATCTCGACGGGCTGTTAAATCCTCTCGTAAGCTTCCTAAAAGAAATTAAGAAAACGTTTACCAGTTTCAAAGTGATCACGCGATCTTACTGGGCAAATTGAGCGCGTCTGGAATGAACAGGGGACACGCTCGAACTTGATTAAAACTGTAGGTAGCCAAAAACAAAGTAATTCTATAAAAAGAGTTTCTTTCAACATGTTTGAGCACGTGCTTAAATTGAGGTAAGACCGAAGCAAAGCTCTCTGCTTGTTTGGCATCAACATTAGAAAGTTGAGCATGGCGCAGCTCGCACCGACCAACACTCCTCATCCGCTAACTCTCGGGTTCAAACCACCGCACATATAATAAGCGGAGAAAAATTTGAGTGACTGGATGCGACCGAGTTTTCGCGGGTCAGTGAATGCAGACTTGTTCCTCAGCTGCGCAAAAAGGAACCACCGGCGTAAACAGGGCAACGCTTCATTAGTTCTTGACCCCGGATCTTCTGCCCCGACCTCAACGGTCCACTTCCCATCGTTACTAACATCCAAAGTCACGTAAAAGCTTTTTGTGGAGTGTGCTTATTTAATCTCTTGTTTGTTGTGATACGTCGTCTAAAATGTGTTTTCTCAGAGTATTCATATTAACCGAACAAGTCGTTTGGATTTTGAAGAAAACTTTGATGAGCGTAATACTAATTGTCTGCCTTGTAGCTTTTATCAGCACATCGTCTGAGATAATGATGAGGAACTGAAGTTTACAAAACTGGCCTCCAGTGTTGGAGAGATTTTTGTAGAGGAATGCCATGGGAAAACGATGAGTTTGAGTGGCCTTGGTAAGACTGATAATCCACATGCATGGCGTGTAGAGGGGCCATTAGTTGGCGCTACGAGAACTCGGAAAGACGACCCAAGAAACTCGTCTCTTGGCAATGAAAATTGAATACTTTAAGCTATAGAATTGTACAGCATGTATGCGTCCCAATGATTGGCCTCGTTACATTTAAATTATAATCAATTTAAGTCAATCGAATTGTTTGATTACTTCACTTCTCTTTTAATAAAAGTAATAGTTCAAAAATTAAACTTTCATCTACAAAAATCGGGGCAAAGGCTTTTCCCGTGCGCTTCAGCTAGCCCTGGGTGAAATATTCACGCTTTCTAATTTTGCTTCAGAGTCACACATTCCAAGCATCCAGTTACACTGCATCAACATCGTGGAGTGTTCTGAACATGGCATCTTTTTGCAAAGAGGCAGGCCTGAACTTCTAAAAAGTCTCAGACTCTTGCACAGCTTGCTGAAGAGCAGCTTCAAGCGTCCTTATTGTCATCAGTAATATCGTCACGTCGTAACCGAAGGAGCATTCAAATTAAATTTCGTTGAGCACGGCATGGTACGAACACGATAAAGGCCTCGTAAAATGCTTTAGTGCGCGTAACGAGCGGCGCTAACAATTTCGCCGAAGACAGGCTCAACTCTTGCCCCGTAGAATTTGCTGCAATGTCGTTTTGAGTTATCTTACATCCGTGCTCAGCCAAAGTTAATGCCATAAATCTTAGAGTAATTACTAAACGTCGTCAGCGAATCAAGGCTCACGGTTCTTACCCAACGGGAGATCGCATTGTCCGAGGCTCCAAAATTCCGTCTGGCCTGATCGAAAAGATCGACGGACAGAAAGCGAGTACGAGTTTTGTCTTCTAATATAATTTGAATGCAAAGGAACCGATGCAAAGAAAACAATTTGCTTCATTGGGAGCCCTGGCTGGTCGTCGGTATTGAGCGCTAAGAACATTATACAGAGTGACACAATTCTTTGTTTATGAGCTATAACAGATTATTTAGGTAAGGGACTCGCATATTTCATTCACGCATAGTGGATGCAGGGGTGAATTACTTGACCCTGCGTCAA
>JACJUY010001599.1:95272-137711 GCA_014220935.1 Platorchestia sp. MABIK
ACACGAATTTATTTATTACAGGAAAATTACTTGATAGTCTAACCTCTAGAAGTAACACAATGACCTGCTTTCATCCAATCTTACAGTTGGGAGTTTTTGAGAATTAATTTCCTGCAGCATTTGAAAATATTTGATGATTCAATGCAACTACAAAACTATTTTCAAATTTATTTATGCTATGTAACTTTATAGATCATTGTTTAATTTTTTTATTTCTGTCCTAAAATGTTCTTGTTAGTCTTGTGTGACAATTTGTTGTTTGTTACGCTCTTGAGTATAGTCTGACAACACTATTTAGGTAGTTAACTTTTCGTACTGTTCCAGCTATGTTGCAAATGTTATAGTTAGTATTGTGCAACAATCCTTCTCATGTCTTTAACTCCGGTGAACTCCTTTCTGCCAGTATTATTAGCGTAGGAAATATCATAAATATGTATTATGGTAAAATATTTTATACTCTCCAAGCTCATTATTTGGCATACTAGTTGATACTATGAATAAAAAATTATCTGGAATGTCGACCTCACAGTCTTAGACGCAAAATAATTTAAATCTGCCAATTTTACTTTTTAACATCAATCCCTCATATCACTAGCTCCTATGTCCGTGTGCTCAAATTTCAATATAAATGCGCAATAACAAGAGTGTTCTTAACTATGCGTCACGAGGATTATGCTTTCTTGGTTACTTGTATTTATTTGCGTTGTCAAAATCAGATTAACGCAACGAAGGGAGCGCATTTTTTTGCGCTTTTCTCTCGATGATTTTTGTTTCAATACTTGACATGGGCATTACGATATCCATGCCTACCAGCTATGGATCTTAATGATAAGATATTTTAAAAACCAATGTTGAACATTTCATGTACCAACTTTATTGGAAATAAACTCTTTCTTTCTTTTTTCTTTTCTTTTTATTAATAGAGAGAAATGCATAAAAATATTTCTTTCCAACCTGTGAGCAAACTCAGGCCACCGTAGAGGCTAAACTCGGTTTGTATTGGGATTTCTTATTTTCATTGGAAAATTGTATTCATTCAGTCACAAACATTCATTAAATGTAAACAATTTTAGATTTAACTTTTGAAGGCATATACTAGTATGTACTTGCATTTTGCGTGTATCATAATTGTAAGCTATACTAAAATCTAACAATGTATTTCTTAAACGTTTATTTTCCACAATACCACAGAAAAATTTTGCATAGAATCATTACAATAGACAACTTGAGCCACAATTTGTGGGCTCGACAAAGTTCAAATACATCTAGGCCGTCATAAGAGAACCTTTTTCCAAGTTCATAAATTCAACGAATTGTATAAAACACGTAAACTTAATCGAAGCTTAGACTGATGGAATAGTTGCTTAGCTTGATGAAATGAAAAAAATTAAATTCATTTATCCCATTAAGTAATGATACAAGCAAAAGTTACTCATCACTTATAGATTTTGGGTTAGTTTAATTGAAACAAAAGGCCAGTCATTTCGAAGCCAGCAATACAGAGGAGGCACCGATACCTAGCTGAGATATAACGTCCAAGACTTTTTTAATATGTTCAATGATATTTTTATTCAGGGATGTTATAAGGCATCTAATTATAAGCCTTAATTCCATCGAAGTGGAAACTGGAAACTACATTGAGATCGGGTTGGTTATAGTAAGGGTGTATGAATTAACTTCGGTTTCTCTTGTAAAATGATCGTAATGGCCAATTTAAGAAGATACTAATTGTTTGAGATTTTTATTGCCCGGTGCTTTAACCCTTTCGGTTCTGACGGCTATTCCAGTGCCAAGTTGGCTGGTGCTTCTAGTTTAGGGCATCTGACCTAATATTAAAGTAATTTAACTAGTGAGGAAATATTTGAGTAAATGATAAAGTTAATGAAATTACAAGCATTCATTAAACTAGTTTTTAAACATTTCCAGAAGACCGCACGCGTAAATTACCAAAAGTTACCTCTAAGTTCATGCCACAGAGTCCGTGCAACACATTCAATACCCTTTCCATTTTACTTGAGCAAGTTTTTCTGAACATCGTTTATTTTTGATAAATTCGGGCAAAACTTAGCAATAACTTCTTCGTAAATACAAAAACTTTATTATCAACGTCGAAAATTTCCGTCGCCAAGCTAGAGCTTCAAAGTTTCAAAAATTTTTAAAATTAAAATAAAGAAGTAGACACTTGCTTTAAGCTAAAAGCACCCACACTAGGACATTTGAATTCTCGTACCGAAATGGTTAATGAGTCATTTGCTTAGGCATTGTAATCCAAATTTTACATGCTCTCTGGGTAAAAAGTACCTTCATTGAAATATTTATGTCAGTTCCAAGCTCCTATTCCATACTGCAGAAATGGTTGGACTTGTGAGTTTACTATACACTGTTTTTAGAGCATCTTTGCTCTAGGTTTTTTCAGGTTATTGGGAATTTCAGCAGCATTTCAAATTTTAGAAATGACATACTAGAAATGTACTTTGAAAGTTCGATTGAAAATTGGATGAATCAGTTTCCTCAACATGATCATCACCGAATTTGATGAACGGCAGACATGCATTTCGTTTTTAAGAAAAAGGATATACTTAGTTTTATCGACATTCTTAGTGCAAGTTTGCTGCAGATTTTCTAGAGCAGCGGTTCTTAACCTGTGGGGAAATGGCGTTGACGGGTGGGGAATCTCGTGTATTTGCTCCCACGCACAAAAAATCGATAGTATTTCAAAATCTAATACATTGCATTCAAATGTTGACCTTCTTTACAAATCACAACCCTTTACGGACTGTTTTAATAACAAAAACAACCATAATGAGGTATTGTGTGTCATGTCTGGGTTAAAGTTACAACACTATGTCACAGATAAGTAAAAGGAAGATGTTGTGGTGGGGAATGCTCCATTCTCTATACCGATGCTGTGGTGAGGAATGAAGAGTTGGCTTACTAAAAAGTAGTGAATTGAAGAAAAAAGGTCAAGAACCCCTGTTCTAAAGGGAACACAATGGAAATTATCACCGTGTTCTCCTAGAAAAGGACCATTTACATTTCCGAAAGGAAACACACGAAAGAATGCTTTTTATCTCCTTCACTGCAAGCAATATGCTTACAGGAGAAACACCAGTTCTCAAGACGTTTTGCTTAACATAACTGAAAAAATATATATTGATTTGGACCATAAAAATGAACTCTCTTACTCTTGATTGATCTCTCCAAAGCGTTCGACAGCGTTGAGCGTAAAAAACTCCTACAAAAAATATCGAACCTCGGAATAGACACTCAGTGGTTTGAAAGCTGCCAACTGGACCGCTCTCATGCGGTGTTCTTGAATAACAAATTGTCACCATTTATTCCAAATAACTTTCACGTCCTCAAGGTTCAATTCTTGGCCCGCTGTTATTTTCAATTTTCATCAATGATTTTTCCACTATGCCAGCAAATACAAAAATCTCAATGTATGCTGATAATGTGCAAATTACCATGACAATTTTGATAGCAGATTTGAAAGAAACACAGAGTAACGTTGAAAACCTTCTTAGGAACCTGAAATCGTGGTATTACCAAAACAGCCTCAAAATTAACGCAAGTAAAACGCAATGCATCATTTTCGGATCACATAATGCGATCAGAAATTTCTCAAAATTTACGTTAACATTTGAAGACGATAAAATCGAGCCAGTAGATAAGGTAAAAAATCTTGGTGTTTGGTTGGACAAAAATATGACTTTCAAGCTACATGTAGCAACAATATGCAACAAAATTAGCGAAACCTTAACGTTCTTTCATCGCATTAGGAACACTTGAAGAAAAATCTAAGTTATTGGTGATTCAGTATAGTACTATCGAGTTTGAACTATTGCTGTCTAGTCTGGGGAGGTAAATCTCAATATCTTCAAAAAGAATTGCAAAAATTTATGAGCTTCGGAACCAAAGTGGTGTGCAAAGGTAATTTCAAGAAACGCGATCATGCAACCCCTCTTTTAAAAAAACTTGGTTGGACCCCAATACCAGACAGATTCATGATCCAAAAGTTCGACAAGTGTTCTCATCTCTGTACCTCCCTCAGAGTAATGCAGATGTAAAATTTTTGCCATCCAACATCCTTAACAAAAAAACACATCAGAAATTTTTTTTTTTATTTCCAATAAAGTATAACATGAAATGTTGATACATTGGTTATTAAAACACCTTAAAATAAAACATCCTTATCTGATAATAACACATTGGTATCGTAAAACTCGTGTAAAATGTTGAATCAAAAAATGATTGACAGAAAAGCACATCAAAAATGAGTTCCTTTCCTTTGCCTAATCTGACTTTGACAGTGCATTTGAAAACAAGTTACTAAGAGAACACATTCCTCGTAACGCTTAGTTGAAAAATGTATTCGTTTGCGCGCATTTAAATTGAAATAAGAGCAAAAGTCGCGTTTAAATACAGAGACCCTTAATTGCAATTCATACATGGTTATCGTAATACCCATGTTAATTAAGTGTTGAGACAAATGATTTAGATCCTTAATTGCTATTCATACATGGTTATCGTAATACACATGATAATTGTCGAAAACATGATTCGGAGAAGAGCACGAAAAAATGAGTTACTCTTTGTCGCGGTAGTCGGATTCTGGTAATGCACTTGAAATACAGGTGACTAAGAAAAGCATAATTCATGTGACGCATTTCTGAAAACCCTCTCGTTAGTGCGCACTCGTATTGAAGAGGAATGATGTTTTTGTTAGTTACCGTTCATCTGACGTGGGTCAAAATGCTCTCTCCAGTTTAGTTTAGTCGTTAGTTTAAGCCTCCCTACCCGCAGCAACAAATGCGATCCAAAGAGAGGAAGGAGGAAGGCACCATTTAGTATGGAGTTAAGGAAACGCGGAATCTACGCAGAAAGGGCATAGAAACAGTAAGTTGGGAAAGAAGATTATGAAACAAGATTAAAGTTTAAGAAGTTTAAGAAGGAAGTAGTAGGTGTTGAAAAACAGGACAGCAGTGAACCGAAAAAAGGGTGGTCCGTAACGTAACAAAATCCTATTCTACTGCAACAAAAAGAAAGCCTACCTAACCTTTAAGCTCGGGCCCTCACATAGTCCCCCTGGGAGCGCCAATTAATGCTCTCTCCATTTCTAGAGCCTTTTTGTGGAATACGCTTCCCCCGCATACAAAAAACTCTAAAACTGGTTCTGCATAAAAAAAAAGTCTCGTCATTTCGCATCTCTGTCGTAAGGAATAATGCATTGCGACATCGACCGATTGACTTAAATATGCTCATTGCCACTTTGGGGTCAGCATTTCAAACTCTGCGGAGTTTCAATGCCTATACTTATTCTAGCTGACTTTGTCCACTTCCCATTGCGAAAACCTCTCACTTGGCCTCTGTAGTGCGGTTGATTAGGAAACCATAATAAGGTTCATATGTAGTCTATGCATTGAAATTTTGTAGCTATTTGTTACTTATAAGCGACCAGTTAGCACAGAACTCCATATCAAAAATAACTCTAAATTTCAGTCAATAAAATTAGTATACTAGCCCACTGTTTAATCTACGTCAACGTGCCAAAATTTTGTAGATATTAGCTACACATAAGTGGCATCCAGCCATCACAGTGTCTCCACTTTCTCCCATATAACCATGTCCGTAAGATGTTGAAGAGAATACCGAGATGATGTGAAACCAGAGATATTTTTTATTGTTGTTCTTAGACTGTAACTTGATTTTCCTTAAAATTGTGTCAGAAAATTAGAAACTTGTTCATTTTTACGTTTTTCGAAGCATTTTTTATTTTTATTTGGTTTATTTATTATTTGATTGCTTGTTCATTATTTTATTATTTTTCTTATTTTCTCAAATTAATTTTTTATACGTATATATGTATGTGTGTGTGTGGATTTGTATGTGTGTATGTATATGTGTAAACACGCATGCAAATATATACATATATGTATATATATCTACTTATATATATACATATATAGGTTTCCTTTTTGCATAAAAACAAAACCTCAAGGCCCATTACATTTTTCCCTTAATGCTTTGCGACCAGTTAACACTGAAACATTTTTCTAAAATAACTCGATGTTCCAGTAAATGAATTCATCGCTCTTTCTAAATGATTTAAAAATAAATCTATCACTACCCAGAGGAAGAGACATAAAATAAACCGCAATTTGAGCAAATGATTCGTGAAAAAACAATCTTTCTGTCCGTACGATGAACGAGCTATGAATTTCATCTTGCATGTATGTTTGTTTACGTGTTTCTAGATGTGCGTGTCGCATTTCTTCATAAGTTCCTTCTTAACTAATTTTTTCTCACTCTTGACAATCCTTTCCGACGGTATTTCAGTCTGCTTCGGTTAAGCGTTTTTTGTTTTTTCTTTTTAGTTTCAACTGATGATTAAGGAATTTCGAAGAATTCTTTAGTAGTATTTAACTTAATCATAAGTTTACCGTTGATCTCTTTGTAAATAAAATATCCAAGAGATGACATTTTGACTGTTTCTCTCAATAACATAATTAGCCCCCGACACGGCTATATAGTACGCCTCGTATGGTTGTTTATCAATTAAGGACCTTTATATCAAGAAATTGTTAAATCCAATGTGTAATACAACTCATGTATTAACGTTTTTGGAAATAAACGTTTTTCTTTTCTTTTTTTCTTTTTTCTTAAAGCTTGATATGCTCTTCAGCATTTTCAAGTACCTCATACTTCTTATCGGGAACGTTTTGAAAATGTTCTGTCAGCGCAAAGCCGATCATTGGAATTCATTTAGCTCATCGGTCACGCTTAGAGGCAAGGTTGAGAACAAAGCAAGTTAAATCAACAGCCGAGGCAACGATGGAAAATACCAGACTTTACAAGCAATAGACAATAATTCAGCATCCTTCCCTTCAATCAGGTGTGAGAGAGACTGTATTCAATGATGATGTAAATGAAATACCGCGAAAAAATGAAGTTTTTTACAAATGGGGCAGATGATGAAGTAGAATTCATTTTAAACGTGAGCGTGTTTTTCAAGTTTCGAGAAACTTTCATACTTCCACGCTAATATTGCCTCACTTCGAGACTTGATGATGCACAAATCATCGTTATACATGGCGATGATGGTGTACAGTTTTATTAGTTTAAATCGTGCGCCTATATCACGTATTTTCAATGCTCGTATGATTTGCTAGTGACAAGGTATTCATATAAATCAAAATTTCTATTTGAAAGCCAATATCTACGAAGTTTATCAAGAGTTTGTGATGTATTGAAGTCCTTGAACTTCAAGAAAATGGTTTCGCCCAATGCGGGATCCCAACTTGCGTTCTTGCTTAGGTCTGCCTCTATTCTTATTCACAGCGAGCTGTAATTGGTAGAGCAATAAAGTTCAGTGAAACGAACACCTTCAGTTTTGATTAAGACGAGTCTGTTTGGGAGTGCTTAGGGAGGAGAGATTTGACTCTGATAGCCCAAAAAGCATCTTGCTCGTGAGAGACTGCGTCCTATGCATCTGTGAAGAGCTAAAGCAAAATTTACTAAGCGTGTTCAATTTCAGCTAGCATTACTAAACGTCATTTGGAACAAGAAGCAAAATTAAAACTAGCTATCTCATGTTCGTTCAAAAAGATTGTTCGTAAGGTAGACGATGGAAAAGGAGAAACATTAGGAACAAAAGCCGACATCTGAACCCACAACAGACACTCACGACAAGCATTACTGAGTTCAGTGTAATGAGAAATAAGCTCTAATTTACGGAGGAACGCTAACGCAGACGGAACTAGCTGCATCACCATCCTAACAAAGCCCTAGAATACCGCAAATCTTTTCAGGAGTTTCAAGCCGCCAACTTGTACTGAAAAGCAAAACTACTTTTGCCAACTTTTGTTACTGGAGTAACTCGATCAAATTATGCGATTCTATTTCAATAGAGCAACGCAGTGTATCAAAAACTCAATCAATCAAAATTCTAGTCTAAATGGTATTATTTATGAAATAAAATTGATTATTTGAAGAGGCAATTGATAATTTAAGCACAACGTATGGTGACTTTGTAAGAAACTGATTTGGTGGGAGCCACAACAAAATTTGTATTATATAAGACCCTTCCATGCGTTTTTTAAAACAGACCAAAGATTTAAATGGTAGCGTAGAATTGAAATTATTATCCGAATTTTACCATACTCGTTTGTATGATCGACCGAGATGAATTCGATATTTGATGATATGTTCTTGACTGAACAACGCTTCTCTTAACATTGGGTTTACCGAGCAACTGCAAATTTCTACAGAAATATCACAAGGAAGAAAAGTCTTTCTTTCTGGCAAGCAGAACAATACAATCAACGACGTTCCACTGAAATCAAGCAACACAAAGCATTACTCAGGAATATTTCATTTCCAAAACGTATTCAAAGTTTACTCTCACAGCGACATCGATAAGTCAACATCCAAGAACATCGACCCAACGAAGACGAGTTCGTTCGTAAACAAACGTAGCCCTCGTGTTCTCCGGCTAATATTGCCTGTCGTTCTACTCATGGGACTCATAAAACAAGGACAAATAAGAGAATTTTTTATTTCTGAGGACTAATAGCAATCCCATCGAACAAGAGATCCCAATTAATTGGCCGCGAACTACTGAGCCTGGGCCCCAAAGTTTGGCAAGTTGGACAGATTTACGATGGGAAAGAGTCACGAAGATGCCACAATTAGCCTGTGTCGCCTCACTTATCAATAGATCTTTGACTATTATCTCAAACCAACAGAGATTTGTTCAGATTAGACTTAGCCGAGGCTCATTATCGGGTTTTGCGAGCGCGTATCGCCGACTTTATGGAGCACTCAGCCGACTTTAAGCCCCGCAATTAGGACGTTAGAATGGCCAACCTTTGACAGCTTTCGACGAATGGGATCGACGATTGGTCTCTTCAAACGAGTATTTCATAGCCCTAACGCCGTAAATGGAAGCGTTGTTGGTTTTCGAAAAGCATTATGCAAATAACGCGCTCGGCTCACTGCCCTCGTGAGGAATTCAGTAACTCACCTTAACTTCCGCTCCAGAGAGATTGTCCTTGGAGACCAGACCTATCGCTTGTTTTCACTTGTAGGTGTATTTTAATTTTGAATTATGCAACATAAACAGAACGAAAATGTAAGCATATTTTGGACTTAGAAGCGCTTTCACGCTAAAGTAAAATGAATGAACTCTAATTTATTTCATAGAACAATTAAGTTGAAAAAATATACTTCTCAAATTACCTGTTGCTTATCATCTAAAAGCGCCTATAAACGAAGTCCATTAAGAAATTTCCTTTTACGACGGGAGCAGCAGAGTTCTCTCGTGGAACTGAGCGATGCGATCAGCCTTTATTGTTGAATAAAAAGATAAGGCAAAGAGGGCGAAAAGGCGTGATGTTGATTGTTTCTTTAAATGTCTACAATTAGTACCCATCTCTACACAAAATTACCAATGAAAACGAATGCGTTTAAGCTTCAAATGTACATCTTAAAACTGCGGTCCCTCTATTGAAGTTCATAGAGACATGTAAAACCCTTTACTGAACTGTCGAGCGAACGAGGAAAGCACTTTTACCCCAGCACTGACTTGGAAAAAATATAAACTACCTGATTGAATGTGAACACTAAAGCCATCACAGTAAATAATTTCGCCCTTCTGACTCAGAAAATTCATGTATGTAAGTAATTTTGTCTCAATACTTTTTGATAAATATACTATACAGTTAGGAATATATAAATACAAACTGATACAAAACTAGAATAAACATTATTCGGACGATTGGTTGAGACTTTTTAGTATATTTGATTATAATTAATATAATTCAGTCCCCTTGGAAGAGTTTTTTGGTTTGAATTATTGTTTCAAAACCAGATTTACTTATCTCGGAGACATGTACACAGGGGCATAATAGTTGCACATTCAAGTCTCGTTAGTCGAAATTAAATCAATCTTTATAGTGAGCGATGTGACCTTGATCTTTTTGAGAAACCTAAAAGCTTACGATTTTTTATTGAAGATTCATATTCCACCACAGGTCAAGCAATCCAAGAAGCATCTCAATGTAAGACACGAAAATTGCCTTCGAGCGAAGAGCGATCTGTCAGCGCATACAAATTCGTTGAAGATCAACATCAACTTACAGCGCAAACTATTTATTAAATGAAGAAATTTCAATATACAGAGATTTGGACGCAAAGCAATTTTCATGATTAAATATTATATTTTACGCTCGTAAATCGATCAATGATAAAACGTGTACAGATCACCGAGCAATGAAGCACACTACAATGGTCAAATAAAATATTAATGCTGAGGCATTTGATTTGTTTCTTATTATAGCAACCAAATTGTCTTTTAAAGCAGAACGTATAACCGCCTTCCTGCTCCCTTTGCAATCCAAGGATTTAATTTGCTGCCACTTATTTGCGAAGTACAATATTAAACCAAAAGGAAAAGACTGAAATTTTATGCGCTATAAGATGGAATCGATCATGCCCCGGTGTAACATATTTCCCGCACACATGGCTCGAAACAACTCAGGAAAGGGGAAGAGTCTCGACTCTCATACAATTAACAAAACAAGTATCTTTTTTGTTTCGGTGGAAAATCCCCATGTACGACATACGGCACATAGAGCAGTGATTGTTTTCACCATCCACAGTTCAATAGGTTTTCTTTCCTTGTTACATCAGCATAGCGTGACAATGTAGCATTAATTGGTTGCTTGGAATATACTAACAAAAATGCTACGTTATTTCATTTGACTCACGTCTCAGCCTTGACAAACGTACTTTTTAATCGAGCTCAGTGCACGGTCGCTGTCGGTCGGAGTCCGAAGAACTGCCTGAACGAGTCTCGATCCGAGCGTCCAACACCACATCAGCATTATAAAGAGATAATCAGAGAGCGTCTTCTTCGTTTTATGTGCGCGTGGAGCATTGCCAGTCTCATGCAAATGGCGCATAATTAGCTCGACACTTAAGAATTCCGCTTTTATACCTAAACTTTGCACCGTATGGGACGAACCTTGAAGACTGGAAGAGAGGCTGAACGCAGCCTTGCGGAAAACTTAGTGGGCTTTTGACATTATGGCAACGATTAAGTTATTAATATTTCTTTGTGGGCGATGCATCGGGTAATCATACGCCGGAATATTATACAAAATAAATGATAGATCGACAGTTCATTTCGCCCTAAAAGGTGTACCCGCAGCGCCCAGTCCAGAAGTTATATACATCGGCCGCTGGGATTGAACCAGGGCTTTTATGGCTCTTCTACGATGTGTTCCTCGGGGAGATGCGGGCCTTGTCATTAACTAACGTTGCACTGCGTGTATAGGTCTCAATAAAATCGGAATTTCTGCTCTTTGAGGGATACAAATTTCATCTATCGGCAAAGCTGGCCACAATTTGTACTCATGTTGTGCTCTTTAGCCTTGAAAACTACGACAAAAACTCCGGGAAGTCGACAGTTTCCTCAACAAAAGTGGATACCGCCTGAATCAGATCTTAATTTCGAGCAGCGTGCTACTGTCGCTTTCAATCAGGTTTAGGAGTTTTAAAATGTTGGCTGGTGGTATGTCACCCATCTGACCGAACATGTGTTTCTGGGTTAGGCTACTTCCAGAATTTTTCGTCGCTCAAAAGATGAAGATTAACTTTGTTTCCTAGGAAGTGGATCATTCAAGTGAGGCTAGTTCTGCAAATTTGGCAAAAAAAGGATTTTATGTAAGCTCCTACGGTAAATTTCTTAATATACTAAAAACATTAATGGAGGGCATGAAATTGAAAAGACATTTGGCAATAATAGAGTTACATAGATTAGTTTTCTACAAATTAGGCTAATTTCCTGCAAGTTTTGAAAAAACAACCTTCATAGGATGCATACGTTTTTTAAAGAGTATGCCAACTAAGAAATTCAAAGTGGTGGGCTAACTCACAAACTTTCTCAACGTTAAACACTCATTATCAACCATTTTGAATGCGTTTTTTTTTCAAATACGTTTTGTGTTAGAAGATTTTCAAGTTAGCTAGGCACATGGTATGGAGCAGTGTTATGCACGATAGCTCTTCTGGTGAAGGTGTGCAGAAACTCTATTTTTTGTCAAAGGATAGTATGAAAGAAAGCAATGGTTAGTGATCTAAAAAGTCTAAGTATTAGATCCTTGCTAAGGCGAACAACGGCTTCCAAATACCAATCCAATAATGAATTTACGTGATCGATCAGTATTTGATTGGATTATCACTACGCGATGAATAAAAGGATAAGTTCAGTATCCATGCAGTTTAACAATTAAGCTCCGCATTTTGCGCATGAAACTGATGATTTTTTTACATAGTCGTGCTGAAGAGATGTGATCTTACCTCATCCATCAAGGTATCAAGGCCGTAAACCCAAACCTCCCGTAGATCCGTGAAATACCGTCACAGTTTTAAGGACCATTGAGTAGCTTTTGAGCGCCGCTCAATTCAGCTTTATTCACCAATATAGGATCAGAACTGGGCATGCAGCAGGGACTAAGCGCACCCTCTAGCTCTTGCAGTTACATCAAGCCGCCGGTGCTAAAATTCTCAAATTGCCTGCCTGGAAGATAATTTTTGTTGCATTTTGTGCGAGTGTTTGTGCTGGCTTTATCTTCGACTGAAATAAATCGGATTGTATAGGAGGGGAATTACTTTACACCGACATTAAAAAGGTTCATTTTTTTTTGGAGTCCAACTCAGTCATTAGTAGATAATTATTTTCAAGGTATACAGAAATAAAATAACTCCATAGCATATAAAATGTTGAGAATGGCTTGTCGAACACTTATTCAATTACAATTTTTGACACAAATAGTGCCTGCTTATAGAGTAACTAATGATTATAAATTTTCAGTACCATTCACTGGAGATTTTATAGACATATTGTATTAAAAATTAAACTTCAGTCGAATTCTGATTTCGCGAAGGCCCGCCAATTGTTGGATTTTCTACAGTAATTATACGTTCACGTTCTTAAAAACGCACAAAGTTTTCATCATAGCATGCCCGAAAAAATCTTGATATAAATTGTTTCCAAGAACTTTAAGAAGGAAATGCTGAAGGTTACATTGTGAGTTAGTTAAGCTTTCCTAACCATACCAAAAGTGTTCCAAAGAGAGAAAGGATGACGGCACCATTAAGCGTAAAGCTTATGGAAGAGAGTAACTACGCAAGGTGTGTTCAATCACAAGATGCCATGATGCAAATGGCGCATAATTAGCTCGACACTTGAGAATTAAGCTTTTATACCTAAACTTTGCCCCGTATGGGACGAACCAAGATGACTGGAAGAGAGGCTGAACGCTGCCTTGCGGAAAACTTAATGGGCTTTTGACATAATGGCAACGATTTCAATGTTAGCTCAAAGAATCAGTAAGTTATGAAGGAGGTTCATGAAACCAGATAGAAATTGAAGAAGAAAGGAATAGCTGCTGAAAAGCAGGAAATGCTGAATTAAAATTTAATTTTCCTATATTCAAAATGTCCTACACTTTCTATATCGTTGTATGCAAAATGACAGTTTCTCAATTTTCTGTCTGTGCGCGTTTGCAAGGAGAAGCAGAACTTGGAGGCATTTAAACGAAACCGATTACCGCGGCTCCATATGGAACAGCGAAGCGCCCCTTTTAGTCTGCCAGTTTTTATCGGCGTATGAAAGAGAAAACAGCGGCTTTGTTGTTGGAGTCAGATAATTGAAATGTTATCAGTTCCTTGATCTGGCTGGGTTCGTCAGAGCAAGGGTGATGATCCATGGTTCCCTAAGGAAGAAGCGCTGCCCCCGCATGCATCAGAACAAGCCCGCCGGACTAGCGACTAACAATAATTTGTTTAATCCACTAATACAAGTAATAACAACGCATTTTTAATTCCAGCACCTGACCAATTCCTGTATTTTGATTGATTGGCGTTGTTAGTTTTTGAGTTAGGTAATGATTTAGCGACAGTGAAAAACTAGAACGCGGTATTCGCGAGGACGGTGAACACGTGGGGGTCAACACGAGGTCGCGGCCCGCACCAATGCGATCATTTTACGTTCGCACTTCGTGATGCACTCCAAATTGATCTCTAATGTGGTTCTCGTTCCAAAATTCCAGTTATTTTCTGAGTAATTGATATCTACGAATGGTGACGCTAAAATGAAGATGAATGAAAGCAATGAGTGTTAGGCGCGGACGCTTGAAATCCTCGATTTATCGGAAGATCGAGACACCGGACTTGGTCACGAGAGCTCTGTAATCGCCTATGCTAAGAGTTTTACAAGCAGCGAGCTGTTTTAGAAAGGATCAACAGAAAACGATTGAAAAACAAGTTTCTTGTAGTCCAAAACACTAAACAAAGACTGACATGAATCATTTGTACAGGAGTAATGTAGATAATGTTTTTGTAACTGCTTTCAGTTCACAGCAAGGTTTCGAACATAAAGTTTAGCACCTTTATCATTAGCAGAGAAAAATCTTTTCAGTAAATTGTCTATGAATAGACGGATTAACGTCACAAGAGTCTTCGATGCGTTCACTTCCTGAGCTAGCAATATTACAGCTTGCACAGTTTTTTCCATTTGCTGCATTTTCTTACTTACATTCATTTTATTCATCTTCAGAGACACGTATTTTGTTTACTGGTGAAAAAATACCTCCATGTGTCGAAATGAGTTTTGAAAATAAGTTTTTTCAAATTATTAACATATTCGAACTTTAACTTACGTTTCTGTCTTGCAAATGCGATAATCAAGGATAAGCTAGATGACGTTTAAGTTCGAGGTTAACTCGGTTGTTACAGCTTGCCACGCAGGCAAAAGAATACGTAGACATTTGAATGAGACGGAAGGGTGTAGTGAGAACACGGGAAAAACTAAAATTCTTATGCTGGAGGTCGGTGGCACCGTTTGCAGGCTTCCCTCGCTAGTGGGAAAGAGAAGTGTAGATTTGAAAGTTAAGATATGCCTAACAATCTATATATAACAGACTCCGGTAAAAGGTGTAATTTATTTCGCGTGGGTTGTGAGGGTTATAACTGAAGAGCACTTGTTTTCCAGGACGCACTGACGACGATAGACACTATCAGCGTTTACGCTTGAGTATAGGTCAAGAATTACACATATTCTCGGCAGCAGCAAGTCCCTAAGTTGCAGTGACGAACAATTCTCGTCAACGGACTCGAGGGGTACATGTTGCTTCGAACAAGCCGCTTGTGCTTCACAAAGGTTCGTCACCCTAAAACTCAACTGAAGTATCAGATTGAATTAAAAATTTATTATATTAATATTATTATTCCTCTTATCTGTTGCTTGCGAATTTCTTGTTTAAGAACTAACGCCCGCCCCCGCCCTACCCGAAATCCTGTCACAATTCAATCTAGGCTATCCAGGCGGCTGCCAGATTGGGAAATCTAATACTTATTGTTTATTTAGGGTTTAACCACTGAACACAGGTTTTGGTCAGGTCAAAATTGGATGGGCTGAGTAAGATGTTTGATTTTGGCTCAGTTTGCTCAAAAAAAAAAAAATTGTGCGGTAACGAAGCGAAAATGAGAATTATTATTATTGTAATAGAAATTAGCTTAAGGTTCTCTAACAACACCAAAGAAGAGTACGAAGAGAAGGGACCATTTAATGTGAGCTGATGATGTTAAGGGCAAGGCGTGTTCCCGTACGGGATACCCTGCGTATAGAAATAGCAAGTTAGGAAGGAAGAGGAACAAAAGACAAAGAAGAGATAGCAAAGAACACTGAGAAGCAAACTGGGCAAACTGGGCATAGAAATCCTGAAGGGCCTATCTATTGCTTAGGTAACCTGACAGTCTCCCTCTCGGGGCGCCAGTTCACCACAGAACACAATGGACTAACATAACTAACCTAAACCTCTTGCCTATCTCATTTGAGGTGTTATTGCCAAACAGTACGTGCCAGTATGGGCCATCCATGAGTATGAATACAAATAAACCAAAAAAATAACTAACAAACGAAACAACTCTGTGGCAATTAATGCATTTAATTAAATTTATGTTGATTACAAAACCATCGGCAGCTTATTCCCATAAAATATTTTTCGAATTTCAATGCGTTCGGCGAGATATTTTCTCTCTCTTACTTAAAAGTGAGCGTACCTACTATAACTACCTTGCATTCTATAAACATTATCAACTTAACGCGTTCCGAGTTTCTAACTCGTCCGTTTCGCAGCTTACTTCATTATTATCCGCCTATATGCAAAATAAACACATTTCAGCGGAGAAAAGAGGTTCGAACATACAGCTAGTACAGAAAAAGTTACCTTGGCACTCTCTCTGTCCAATCTATTTAAGTCATGGTTAAATTTCAGTCTCCTAGTGAGTGGGTGAAGGCTCGCACTCCAGTCACGACCAGACAATTTCCCGCCATGAGCCGGAAGTTGTGATACTTTTAGTGACAAAATGTGACATTTTGAGTTGTTCCAAACAAAAGACTAAATGCGCATTACTCGTACATAAAAAAAAGAGTATCACTTACTGAAGAAACATTTTTATTTTGGTAAAGTCGGTTTTAAGAAAACTGAAGAAATTAAAATGAGTTAGGATTGTTTTTATGTAAATTGAGGTGAACTGCATTGATTTTCAGAAACTGAACTATGTATTATTATCAGTGAAATGGCAAAATGATGCGTCTGATTCAATCCAGCTATATTTGAATTACATTTACAATTCACAATTTGTAAGAAACCAGATATACTGGATATTTTCCTATTTACCTTGACTTTGCTTATTTTTTTGAGTTGAAGGGCTTGAAACCACATTCATCTGACTGTAAATTACCCAGGTGGAGGCGAATTTAGAATGAAATCATAAATAGCAATACTACTGTTGACGGTGTAATAAGCAATACTTTTATGGTAGACGTGTTACCCTTCTCTCAAATAGCATGTGTCTGTATTCTTGTTAGAAGTAGAGGCTTATATCTCGGATGTGTAACTCGCGGCCAATCTTTGAGGATATCGGCTAAGACTGAATGCGACACTCGTGACTTCAGTGTCTAAAGTAGCGTGCATGAGACCGTTTTTTACGATCAAAGATAGTTGTGGCTATCTTTTATCACAGTGTTTGCCAGTCACGACAAGCGCACCGCATGACTTCACTAATCGGTATTACTTCATTTTTTCTTTTCGTAAGACCATTTTAGCTATTCTACCATTTTATACGTACTTTATTTGACCGCTGGCTAAGCTGGTCAGTATAACATAGCGACATTACGGCCCTGTTAAGCGAAGGTCCATGTCGTCTCTCCTGTTAAGCGCCAGAGGAGTGTGAACTTCTCTGATTTATGGAGCAGCGAGAGTGAGGATAAATTCGAGTTCTTGAGTGATTACGGCGTTTATTTGCATTTTGATTGGACGCGGCGACTTGGTGCGATATTTACGCGCTTTTTGATTGATTCATCGTGAAGATCTTGATGGAAGTTTTCGTGATTACCACCGGACACGCACCTTGACGCTCGGTAATCGCGCTCATCTCCTGGACGCAGCCGGATCTAAGAATATTTTTAGAACCAGGTAGGTATAAAAATACTAAAACATCTTAGTTTTACACGAAAAAACGAATCAAAATTTCAGGAAACTCGGAAGCCTAAAAAACGAACACCGAATCTCTCACGTTAATGAAGGGCTGAATTAATCGGACGCTCTGCGCTCGCCAATACATAGGGACTTACTCACCTGGAACTCTTATCAGAACTAATATTGCATTTTTCTTCAGTGTAGATCAAAAATGCCGAAACGGAACTTCCTCACAGCAATATACTGAGTGGAGTAGTGAGACAGACGTCGTGTCAAATGCCGAGCTTATGTATGAAGTCGGAGTTTCTCAGTGTCATGATTTTATCATTTTCTTATTTTAATAGAAACAATTTTCTCTGACTTCGCGACGGAATTCTCAAAATAAATTATTGCTGCCTCAACGAAGCAGTGTTCGTAGTACTCGTTTACTCGTGGGCCGAGCTAAAGTAGACACGAAAATGAAAGACGCATTGCCTAGTTTTATGCGCGGAATAAAAAGCGCTGAAACGCTCGTCCGAAGATGAGCCCGAGAAAGCAAGCAAGAGGGTGGGAGCCGCAGCCCCGGAGGGTGCGTACAGCAATAATTCTCCAGGCTTTGCGCTGAACATCATCAAGCCCAGGGATCCCCTGGCTCGATCCCTAATCGCACGCGCCGTATATTTTTGCAAGGTTTTATTGCTTGCTGGCTGCCATAAGAACTAGTTTCTTTTGGCGTCACTTCGAGACTATAATCTTGCCTCCTCCGTCGTTAGCTTTTTATCCCGACTCCAGGCATTTGCATCCATAATGTTCGGAGCGCTTTTTGAAGTTTATAAGCGATGTCAACGAATTTTATTCCGTCACTATAGAGGCAAATGAGAGTTTGCAGTTACTTTATTTATCCTGATGGAGGCTCTTTGTTTGGCAGGTGATGGAACAGTCGAGGGATTTGCACGAAAAATGGGACGAGTAAGCAACAGGGTTGACTGCAAGTTTCTTTGTGAGAGCTGGACCAAGAAACCTGGTTGTGCTAAACAACCACGATTACAGCTCTCTAAAATTAAGTTATGAACTGAATTGTATCTCAAATATTGTGTTGGTTACGCTTAAAGTACTTAATATGGAATTTTCCTCAGTCTAAATGAATGTTTTCACCAGCGACGAGAAGTCTTACTTAGAAATGTGTAGCCTCGGATATAAGATCTTTAATGAAAATAACATGTAAAATACTTTCTAACCAAGAGTCGATTTTATCGGTAAAAAAAAAACGTGGTACACAACAGTCATCGCATGCGTATTCAAATTCACTGCGCTCGACTGTTTTTCAAGAATGGTATAGTACATATACCATTCTAGTAAATATACTGTAATTCAAGAATGGTATAGTATATATACCATTTTAGTAAATATACTGTAATTCAAGAAAGGTATAGTACATATACCATTCTAGTAAATATACTATAATTCAAGAATGGTATAGTACATATACCATTCTAGTAAATATACTGTAATTCAAGAATGGTATAGTACATATACCATTCTAGTAAATATACTGTAATTCAAGAATGGTATAGTACATATACCATTCTAGTAAATATACTGTAATTCAAGAATGGTATAGTATATATACCATTCTAGTAAATATACTGTAATTCAAGAATGGTATGGTATATATACCATTCTAGTATATATACTGTAATTCAAGAATGGTATAGTATATATACCATTCTAGTATATATACTGTTATTCAAGAATGGTATAGTATATATACCATTCTAGTAAATATACTGTAATTCAAGAATGGTATAGTACATATACCACTCTAGTAAATATACTGTAATTCAAGAATGGTATAGTATATATACCATTCTAGTATATATACTGTAATTCAAGAATCACTGCGGAATATTTCACACGCAGGCGTCGATTTTACCGGCATTCGTGATACAAGACAGTTTTCGGATGCATATTCATATTCGCTTCCATTGACTGATTAGAAAGAATCATCACGAATCGCAGATCATTAATTTTGAAATACCTAAGGCGATTGTACAGGCACCGTCCACGTGAGCGTGACCACGGAGGAATACATCGTTAATGGACATAAATTTCTAACGTCAGCAAACACCAGCGCAATATGTTCGTTTTGATGCAATTTTTTCTCCACACTTTCAATGCATCAAAATTTTTAGAATGAACAAACTAAAAAATGAATTTTTAGTCGTACAGATTTTTCATAGATCCGGTTCACTGATAAAAAGGAAGGATATATATAATGAATGAAGAGCGTTTTTATTTCTATTTCACATCAAATTTTTTACGTTATCTTGAAGCGTTTTTATAACAAACAAGATCGCACTTGAATTCGAGATAAAGAGACCAGAAACACGTACCTAAAACGTTATTTTTATTGAAGAAATTTCCACACGACATCGTAGTCTTCTACGTAATCCTCCAGATAGGACTGCTCAGTTGCGTGTGAAAAATTAAACAAATTAGATAAATCAGTTTAAGCCTCCCTAACCGCAATAAAGATGCTTTATAGAAAGGAAGGAAGAAGGCACTATTTGTTATGGAGCTAAAAGAACTGGGAGTACAAGGTGTGATCCACACAAGATACACTGCGCATAGAAATAGCCAATTAGAAAGTGAATTTATAAAACAAGGTTAGATTCGACTAGATTGAAAGTTAATTGAAGCGTTCCCAGCTACAACAAAGGTGTTCCAAAGAGGAGGATGAAGCACCAATTAGTACGAGGTTATGGGAACGCAGAATCTACGCACAAGGCGTGTTTTTATACAAGATACAGCGCAAGGATACAGTAAGTTAGGAGGTAAGTTTGTGAAACAAGATAAAAATTGAAGAAGAAAGTAATGGGTACTGAAATAAGCACAGCAGTGAACCGAGAAAAGGCAGTCCTTAACACAACCCACATTTTTTTCTATTTCAGCAAAAAGAAGGCCTACTCAATTTGCAGCTCGGGATCTCATATTTTTCTCCTGAGAGCGCTGATCACCATAAATAAAATAGTTTAATCCCCATGAGAGAAAATGAGACAAGCTGAAGAAAAAAGTGGTAAAAGCTGAAAAAAGACAGAAGTAATCCGGAAGAGGAGGGTCCGTAACAAAGCAAAACCTCATCTATTTCCACAGAAGGAAGACCTATCTAACTTTACATTTGGAACTTCACATCTTTCCCCTAGGCCTCATAAAAAAATGTATATCAGGAACATTGTAAAAACGTCGTAATGCAAATGGATAACCCTCAACAACTTCTGCATCAATTGTCTTGCAAGCTTCAAGTCGGGATGTAAAAACGCTCTGTGATGATTGATTTACTACTTAATGATGCAAGATCATCACTGGTGATTGATCTCAAGTTTCAAATGGAGCAGAATTTATACCGACGATAAATAAATACGAGCAGCATAAAAGTTTTTATTTGATTGAACAAACAAGCTTAGTAAAAAAATGTAGTCGACGTAAATTATTTCTTATAGCTAATAATTTTTTATCATTTCATCGACATACAAGCAACTTACTGTCAACATTTGCCCTGTGCTGACGATTTTTCTCAATTATTATGCTCATTGTTCCCTGGATTTTCATCCTGTTGAGGTTTATATCGCGGATGCGACGTTGAAAGATTTATGCCTACGAACAGACGAGGTTTCCGCCCACTGCGCGGTGCATGGGCGATGGTATCGGTGCTGCCGGCCGCCGGCGCGAGCCGCTACCGGTGTTCAGCAAGCGCTGATGTACGCGGGTGCGTTCTAATTTTCTTTAACCCAAGTCCCCTTCATTCAAATATTTTAGGTTAAATTTGGCAAAACGTCCATGGAGGAAATGCTGTAGTGAATTTACTGAGGCTTACCTGTTGTTAGTGAAGGCATTAGTCAAAGAAAAGTTACTGATACCGGAGCTCGCCCTGGAGTTTCACAAGCGGTGTTCGCGCCGCGTTGCCGTGTGCATTGCAAGTCTTACACCCACACGCCGACTGCCTCTAAAGGAAACTTGTGAGGTTTACTTTTTTCTCCTCAGCATTGCTTAATCGCGTTATTCATGAGGTAAGGTCGAACGTCGCTCATTCTGCGATTATATTGTGAATTTGAAGAAGAATGAGCGTTTTCTAAACTGAAATGATCACCTATTGTGAGGAATCGTGGTTAAATATATCTGAAAAAGTATTGAATAGTTTTGGTAACTTTTATTTTTGTACATCTATGGGTCCGTTCTTTTCGTGAATGAGACAAATGCTTTGAGAGGACGGAGTAGATCTCCGTTTCCATAATATATAAAAAAATCTAAATTTCCATGAAGTTGGCTTTCCCCCATAAATTACCGATTCGAACTTATTAGAGGAATAGGGCATAATTCTACCTGATTGTGGGCACAATCGATAACTTTTTATGTTTTCATGAACAATTCTCCTTCTTCAAGAAATTAATGAAAGATTCACTAAAACAGTAAAGTTCAGTACTTATACTGCACTTTACTTATACAGTACAGTAAAGTATCTCTCTTATCTACAGTAAAGTTCCTAACAACCGGACTCATACATGTCCGGATGGCAAGTTTTTCCTGCTGTCAAGTCATCCTCGTGAAGATAGAAAAATTAAAGATTTATTTAAACGAAGAACTTTATGGCAGGTAAAGTTTGTAGGAACATTACAAACATAGGAACGTTTGCAAGAATTGCATGTTCACATTCAACAACAAAACATCATGATTGTGGTTAGACTAAACCAAGGAATAACACATGTTAAATTAATGTTTCTACAATTGTAATAAATATGAGCTTCATTTTACTGTGAGTAATGTTACGTTAATTGTTATTACTCTTCTGTATTATCGTTCTTTGCATCTTTGAATTCATGATAAACAAGGCTAAAAACATTTATGGTTGTCATGTGAATCCGGTTGTCAGGTGTCCGGTATTCATGTTAGTCCGGTTGTCAGGTGTCCGGTATTCATGTTAGTCCGGTTGTCAGGTGTCCGGTATTCATGTTAGTCCGGTTGTCAGGTGTCCGGTATTCATGTTAGTCCGGTTGTCAGGTGTCCGGTTGTCAGAAATTCTACTGTACTTCATCGAGTTCAGTGCTCCATGCAGTAAAGGTTAAGACAAATCAGCTAAGGACTCCGAAATTACTTCAGTGTCCCGAAGGTTATTTTCATTAAATGCATTCTTCAGAATGTGGAAAGGAAAAGCCTATCATACTTCACTATCGAACTCAGTAATAAGTGAATGTTAACAACCCATACCGTACCTTCTTAGCGAACTACTAAGAAGACTTGGTGAGATTAATAAGCGATACGAAACCCCGCTGTGTAAGTATGCATCTTGAGAGAAAGTGTTTACCTGAAGATCTCTACGAGCTGGGGTGGAAGCGTCGACCAATAGCAGAAGTGAGCTGCACTTCGAGTTACGGCCGTGGGTGCAGCTTGCCATCGAAATTCTCGTATTGATTTCCTCATGGAATTCGAAGTGTAATGACTCATTCTCATGTAGATCTTAAGGAAATTTCGTAAGCATAAAATTAAAATCTGAAGAGAAATGCAGAAAATACTAATGTAATTACGATACATATTTTTGAAATCTGAAAATGTACTGGAGTTAGAATTAACATTTTAATGTAATGTGTTAATTTTAATCAGAGATGCATCTTCTTAACGCTGAAGTCAACCCTTGGTCATTGATGAACGATGAATTCAATCAAATGTCATAGGTACTCCTAGTGAAGCTTGAATACAAAATGCTCATTTTCATACTTCTAATCAAGTCTTGGATCGGTTTAATGAAATACTTCAAAATCTTACGAAAAAATTAAATTAGAGACCACTGACCGCAGCCGTAAACCAAATATTTAAATCCAGTATTTAAATCAAAAGTTGACGTTAATATTCAAGTTTTTAGTTGGACTTTGCCCAGTCGAAGCAAATGATTATTAATACCAGCCCAATAATAACTCGCAAGTTGTTGCCTTCTCGCTGAGTTGGTCTATCTGTCTGTCTCTACTCCTATTTTAAACACTTGAGATTTAGGGTGAATAATGAATTCTTGAACTACTATTCTTACAAATACAAAGATTTAAATTCATTCCGATGTCATCTTAACTGAAAAATAGAGTTGTCTACAAAGGAAGGGGGATGACAAACTGTTTATTTAAAAACAGATTTTACAAAAAAGTTTAAGCCCTCATTTCACAGAATATCATTCCTTACGGCCGGAGTACACCGATTGTAATGAGTAAAAGTAAATTTTTCCTTTATATAATTATCGAGCGTAAAACAGATTGTCTCTGATCAGCTGTTATCATCTTGAGCGGCTCAGTGACCCAATTTATCTTCGAATAACTGCAGTGTTGTGTTAAAAATGTGAGAAGTGATATTTACCACTCTCACGAAAAGTCTTTTGGATTTTGTTAAGTGAAGCCAAATGTATATAACCAACAAACAATACACCGGGTAAAAACAGATAAATTGCAGCTCCAAACTTACAAAATTCAGATTTTTAAAATTTCATGATCATCAAGACCAACTTAATTCTCCGATTCTCAAAAATTTAACTTTGTCTTCAATTTGGATAATCCAGATACGGAACAAACATTTAAATTTGACTCCATGACACTGAATTGCCCGTAGCATCACCACCCGAACTCAGATTATCGGAACCACAACATAGTTTCGACTCAATTCTACAACCCACCAGAACTCAGATTCCAATAATCTGAGTTCAGATTTCAGCCTTAGTTTGACCAAACTGGTCCCAAACTAAGGCTGAAATCTGACGGTTTCGTGGCGCTAGACAGACCGAGTAGTGCCGCTGACTGTAGGCGATTATGACGAAACGTTATCATTTGGTCGCCGCGTGACGGCGGCCTAAGAAAAATGTAGATTACTATTGTAGGTTCGACTCAATTCTACAACTCGGCTGCATCAGAGTCCGTGGAGAGGAGGCAGAAGAGCGCCCACGCTGGAGCAGCGGTCGGGCTCTCGCTAGGATATGCGTGACTCACTTCCAGTCCCTAGTGCCTCACATGACTCGGCTGTGTCCTAATGCGCCCAGCAGTTCTCTTTTAGGAACTCAGCTACATTCCTTAACCTTTAATTGTGTGTGCGCGTCTCCAACTTATGGAGTTTTATGCTAAGATCAAGATTAGTCAATCTCAGCTATGGGTGAAGCATTCGCGTGCTTTGTCCGCAAACGCCAGGTGAATGTAGTGTGCGCTTGTGAGCTATACGCCAGAAGAAACGTGATGTTCATTGCGATTACTGAGTACTTTTACTATGTGCATATTTGCATTTTAATATTACTCTTTATTCCCAATGATATACCTCAACATATATCTAAACTCACGTCAAGTATGTAGCAGTTGTTTAGAAGTATAACAACTATCCAGCTACCTATTGAAGAGAAAATAACCTAGCTTCGTTATAATTTTTTCATTTTTAAATAAAAATTTTATCGATTCACACGCCTCTGCGTAGTATTTAACCCCTCTACTGCTTCATGTATTTAACCTTTAACCATTCTCATAGAACCATTCTTTAACCAATAATTGAAAACCCAATATTTTGTTAAAATGTTTGAACTATTATGCCTATTGAAGTATATAATGATCTGATACGCTGCATCTTGATTCAGTTAATATCTTTGTCGATGGTTTAATTTCCTACTAACCCATAGTGAGATTCAACTACCCATTAGTCAGTTAAGAAGTACATCAACCATTACTAATCAGAGAAATTTCACAAAATTTTGTTACATGATTCAGTTCTCGATATTCTGTAAAAAGATTATAAAACCAAGTCCGGCAAATGACTTTACCAACCTGACTTTCGTGTAAATGAATAAAGCATCAAATACTTCGTTAAATGACGGTCCTACGCAATATTCTGTAAAATGAATCAACTGGTATTACATTCAACTGATTTATGTGTCCTCATACTTCATGATCCGTCACAAAAAGCTCAGCTACCCGTATGGAGCTCACTCTTCACGCGCCACTAAAGACTTGCGTCAAGGTTGCGACATGACCTCTCACCTTCTAATAAATCCACCCACGCTTCTGTAGACGCACAAATTGTTTTTCAGAACTTATCACAGTTCTAAATTATATAAATCACAAATGTCTCTTTCAGATCGATATCAAGAAAAACAAATTTTTACTAACATCAATTGAATGTTTATCGCTTGGCTCAAGGGCAGAAGAAACGAATTGAAAACTACTTATAATTTTTTCTATTTTCAATTTTTGAAGGAAACAATTTGACCACAAAGTAAATATTATATTCACTGGACGTTTTAAAAACGAAAGTCAAGAAGAACGTTTCATTATATTTTTTATGTTAGTTCATTCGTTGACTTTCAGGATTCACTTTGGATCTTTAAGGAAAGCTCATCAACTAACAAACGCAGCAAACCTGTCACGAAGCGATGAAGATATTATTCTTTGACTCCAAGTAAAACAAATTTTTCATATCCACAAGTAGGATAATGGCGTATCCGTTTTTATACAGGTTTAGGCCAACACAGAGAAAATAATAAATTTTCCCCGTTAGAAACAAGTTCAATGAACTTCAACATCTTCAAAAGTTTGCAATAAAGGAAAGAAAGGGAAATTGAAAACTATTTGCGTGAAACCCAAGGAAAACGCGCTTCGAAATTCATCAGAATAAATTATGCAGCTACAAGGGTTAACATTGTACTAACACTAAATTCTCAGAGATCTATACGTATTAATACCTTTGTGTTACCTTACCGCTGATCGCAACCAGCAAAGTCAGAGTGATTGGAATTTGAATTGTGATCAACATGATGAAATGCGTTCCTAATTTAAAAATTCCCTGTAAAACTAGGTTTTGGAAGTTTCAGCAATAACGTTATCATATATCTATGACCGTGTATATATTTTCACTGCCATGCTTTTTTTAACACTGGAACCATTTAAAAACACATTCTATGACTTCAGGCGTCAATGTGGAATTTATAAGTTTTCAACATTAGCATTACATTGAACATTTCAAGTAGTAATTTGGTATTCAAGGAAGAGAAAACTTCTTTTATCTAGTTTACGAAGCAAGAATTTACGCAAAGCTTGGTTTAGAGCGAGTTGACCTGGCGGCACAAGAGTCTCTTGTTGCATTAATCAAGCTTCTAATGGAGGTTCAGCCCGCCATAAATAGTTCCCTCTGTGCCATAAAAAGAAGAAGAAGCTTCGACAAAATTGGTGTCATTGCAGCAAAACACTCGTTCACGCGGATGCTTTTACGCGTTCGCAGCCATCCGGAGATCTGTATCTGCCGAGGATGATCAGTATCGTCTTCGGAGATGTTTAAGAGTTAAGGAGATGTCTATGAGTTACTCGGGGATGGCTGTGAGCAGAAACAACGAAAAAGGAAGGAGAGGTCGAAGCTTAGGTGCGTAAACTTCGGCAGTGACTGATATGAGGTGATTTCCTTCACATCGATGAGTCTACTTTGCTTGAGACGGTCTTCTGCATGGCGGGCAGATTTGTCATTTTGAGAAATGGATTCATGCAAATTCTACTTGCTACGTAAGATGTCGTATCAATTGATTAATGGAAGAATTTGGCCTTTGATTCCAGATCCACGAGCAGCAACTCATGACCCACAGCCGTCACCTATTCGGTCTCAGATCACACCATTGCGAGTTGGGTACACCAGTGGGCTCTCCAATGCTCCAGTTGCTCCTGAACATCAGAGAAGGAGCCTGCAGATTTCAACCTTCAAACTTTTGAACAGCTTGATTGTCTTTCATTGTTTGCTTAGTCAATAATGGTCAATATAATATTAATATCCTTTGTGCAATTTGAAATCAAAATCAATTAATGAATAAAACAAAAAAACGATTCGAGAAATTTATGTCGATGATAAAAGAGAAACAAAATACAAATCCCGCTGGAACATATGACCGTCAACCAGGATGAGAGTTCAATTTGTGCCTAAGTGAAGTGAAGCTTAAATTTTCAACACGATGAGAAAATACTCTAAAATTTTGAGCACTGCTGGCTTGAGGTTTTCATTCTTCATTAGCTCAGTGAAACCAATGTAATTAGTAATTTAAAACACGAATAAAAATAGAGAATGCTTGTTCTATTATATTTACCATAATAATTTTTAAGGCCAAACTATATTTATTTTCGGCCCCTGCTCTCACTTCACCAAATGTGCAAGAGGTAAACCTATTTGATCACGTTAATTAGTTAAAACCTCCTTAATTACAACAAAGGTGTTTCAAGAAGAAGGAGAAAAACACCATCTAATATAGAATAAGGGAATGGGGAATTTATGTGCAAGGTAAAGATAGATACAAGCTGTCATGTGCTTGGAAACAGCAATCTAGGAATGAAGAAGATGATACACAAAAGAAAATGTGAAAAAGCCAAGAAAACTGAAAGAAGCGAGTGATCACGAAAGATAGAAATTCCGTAGACCTACCTATGGCTGAGGTAACCTAGAAGTGTTCCCAAGGGGCGCTAGTCGCAAAAGTATATGATATGCATGCTTAATTATCTGAAACCTATTCCCTTTTCGTATGTATCTCAATGGAGAAGAAAAGCATAATTGGTTTGAAAAGCATCACAGCAGTGGACCGAAAAAAAAGTCCATGACTAAAAAAAAACTATTCTATTTCACCAGAAGGGAACCTCGCCCAACCTCCGGTTCTGGACCTCCAATCTTGATAATTTCCATAGACATTCTAGTTGTACCTCTGAATGGGAAAAGTAAACCAGTCAAAATACTGACAAACTCGAGATATGAATAATCTCCCCTTATTTGTTGAGTAACCAACTTAAAAATATTCCTAGTCGTATTTTGAATCAGCAGCTAGATCACACCTGCCCTCATACAGTCCTGAAATCACTCGATTTTCAGATTTTACAGTTTATCCTGATTATCATTTCTTAGTTTTTTAGCTCTTTCTTCTCAAACTGGACTCTCATTACTTATTCTGAAATCCCATCTGCAAAACTATAAAGACACAGTGTGAATACGTACTTCAAATTAGAGTTTGATTGAATTATTACTCATATTATTTCACTCGTTTTATTAATTTCAAGATATACTTTATTTCAGGAATTCAGGAATTTCAGTGTTTTATGTTACAGATTAGATGTCATACGTTCTAGATATATGTCAAACGTTCTGGAATTTAATGTTAAATTAGACCTCTTCAGGAGGGTAAGATAGGCAATAGCTTTTAGTTAGTTAGCCTGCACCTCCAAGGGAGACACTGATGTGTTTCCTCAGCCATAGGTAGGTCTTCCAGACTTCCATCTTTCGCAACCACTTTGCTTCTTTCAGTTTTCAAGCCTTCTTCTCCCATTCTTTGGTATTTTCTTCCTTTTCTTTCTACCATGCTATTTCTATGCGCAGGGTATCTTGGATGGCAGTAACACACCTTGTGCATATAACCACAGTTTTTTTATAATCCATAGTAAATGGTCCCTTCTATTCGCTTTTTTGAGATGGACTGCGTAGTAGCCAAGAAGTCCTAGACTAAAATAATGATATTTGAAATTGAACACTTCGAATTCCTTTCCTATGAAGTGATAATTTTTGACGGGATTTCTTAATAAAAATGCTTTTCATTCTGACTGTTCCGAGTTAGTTTCGACTTTAATGTTGAAGTAATGCGAAAGCGTAATCTATTCAACGAACATCAATTTTTCTTGCGTATTACTACGTGTGTGGTATTTTCAAGCTGGAGGTGCCAACAGAAGCTGAACAGGTCCGTTTAATAATCCACGGTATTTTACCGGTAAATTAGATTATAAGTTAGTTTAAGCCTCCCAAACCACTCAAATTTGATCCCAAGCTAAAAAAGACGAATGGACCATTTAATAAGGATTAACGGAACAAGGATCGATCCCCATGTGTGTTCCCAAACAGCATTCCTTTTGAATATAAAAAGCAAAACTGAATGATGTTTACGAAACGAGGTAAGAGTTGAAGAAAGTAAAAGGTAATGAAGAAGAGACAGTAGTGAATCGAAAACAGACGGTCCGTATCAAAACAAAGAAACCTATTATTTTAAAATAAAAGGAAGGCCCAACAAACTTTCAGCTTAGGATCTCATATCTTCCTCCTGACAGTATAGTTCCCATAGAATCAATAGCTGTCTCCTTTTTAGGGAATGTTTCATTACCGATTGTCTCATTCTCAGCGAGTGTCTTTCGTTGTTTTCATTTAATGAAACTGCCGATTCTCTGACATATTAAAACAGGAAAGCCCAGTTTTGATTGATCTATCCAAGTAGTTAGAGTACGAGAGACATCCGTGCAGGAGGTCGGCAGCACGAAACGCCCACCGCCACTACGAAAAGAAAAAAGAAGGATAAAACTTCTTTACTGCGATATACGCCCTCGGTGTAATTAGCGTTAGATATTCTGCATAGACTTGTGAACTTGATGATGGTTTCCACTATGGCCTGTATAAGCTCTGCAGAAACCATCACCATACATTCCTAGAGGAAGTATCGCAACCACGAATGCTTCAGGCGCACCCTAAATACCGAAGGTACGCGATGGATAACATTCACCGCACAAACTGACACGCTGACCTTTAGGGCGCATCTTCTGAATAAAAAGAACAAGGTCACATCAGTGGAAACGTTGGATTAAACTACATCTTTGCTGAGCAGGAGCAGGAGAAGTTTTCAGTAATCGGGACTCTACCTGTTAATGTCAATATGATGCAATGAGCAGCTTACTTCGATAAACTTCCAGCAATAGCAGCACTCGTACAGAAATAATATTCTCCTTAGGTTTATTTCCACTCTGTTCGATAAATAAACCAAAGTAGAAACTCGAACATGAAAGTTAACTGTCTCATCAAGCCCTCAAAAATATCAAATTACGCATAAATCGCTGTGGGACCTATTACTTCCCGATGGTCAGTGTAGAACAGGAACTGTAACTTGAAGCATCAATGCTTTACATGAACTTAACAATTTACGAATGCTTTGTAGTCTAGTGAACAAATTCTTCTAAGTAATCGATGTGCTGTACCAGACTTTTGCAGACTGGAAAAAACGCTATTTTTTCTACACTATCCAAACAATGAAAAGAGATTTGTCACAGAACGATATAAGGTATGCTACTACAAAACATATCAAAATAATAGCACAAATATTAGTAGGCTCTATTAATGAATGACATTTTCACAAAAGTTAGAATAGGTGTGTGAATTTCCACGTCAGCTCAGTTATACACTCATCGATTTTTTAATTATGCTTCTCATGCTGCAAAAAATGCAAAAACAGAGAATAACAATAATATAATGTACTAAAAGGACTTTGTTTGTACGCTGCAATTAAAGCGATTCCCAATTTATAATCTGCTAAGAAGTGAAGAACTATTTATAAAATCATTCACGTTACAAACAGTTGTAAAAACCTAACCGTTTTGATCATATTTCTTAGAAATAGCAATGCTGAAACTCTGTCGACTCAATGACTTTTACATCTACTTATACAGCACCAAACTGGTAAAAATCGAAGCGTAGGCTAATTCCGTACGAACTGACTGCGTCTGCGTGGCGACTGACTACGGCGCATAAGCCCGTAGTTTTTTCGCCTACGAACGCGGATGACTCAGGTGTGACACGAATCAGGGTGTAGGAATCGTTCAGTGCTGGACTTATCGTGGCGAAATACGACTCAGGCGTCAAACTGGACACAACAAATGGGCTTTATTATCAAGACAAATTGAGACAAACAGTGTGGCCCGTCGAGATTGCGGTTTCTTGCAAAGGATTGCTAGCTCATCTGCCGCAGCGGTGAGCTCGGACAGCCCAACCGTGATAGCGTCTCACTAACTTGTGATTTATAAATACCTCAATTATAATTTTCCACTTACTTTCAATATTACCCGACACAAGCGCTCCTCATTGGTCGAAATGCGCATGACGACACGCTCATAACGTGTTGAAATACCGAGCTCCTCATTGGCTGTAAAGGCGCATGTCTCGAAGCTCATTGGTCGTGACTGACGTCACATAATCGGACGAAAAGCGGGAGAACCTCACGATACACGTTCCATAATGTTAGGATTTAGCGTAATTTCGATTACGATTGCTTTAAATTTACGCCCAAAACACCAGGATGATATCTGGCATATTAATTACTCTTCAGTTACCACTTGCAGCTCTGATGAAGCGAGCTCGGGAAAAGGCGCGACGAGTGACAGCCTTCCATTGGCGCGCCAGAAAGCAACGTTCACGCTGGTGAAGAAGACAAGAATAAAAAGTCATCTAAGGATAGAGCGCGAGGGTGGAGGACGTAAGGCACGACGAGTCTCTCTGATGATGATCGTATACCCACTGTGAGTCTTGCGGCGAAAACCTCCCCAACACAACAATAAGAAGTGGCTCTCTCTCGGCTTTCAAGAGACTGGCACACGTTGTGCTCAAGTTTAGCCCGGGCTGTCGATGTGGCGTTCAACGAGGTGTTCCTTATCACGCTGTGTGATAGAGACGCGATAAAATACTGACGTGCTTTAAGAACTTGGCTATTGAAGGTTGTGAAATTTAAAGACGCAACCTAAAATACCGTTTAAGTTGTACTGATTCTTTTTTAGCACCATCGTTGAAAGTCTTCGGAAACAGTGGAGGTAATATTTTAATAATTAGTGAATCTGAGTGACTTCAAGTATGAGGCAGTGAATGACGGTGAAAATGGTTTTAGTGATGCCTGGACTATATCGTGTTTCAATAAAATGAGTGTCATTAAAAATGAACATTGCAGACACATGAATTCGAGTGAACTTTCTAAGAATTAAAGCCGAATAATCTTGTTACTTCAAGTTTTAGTATTATGAAACGATCAGAAGGAATTTTGTAACAAGTACGAAATGCCTTAATGGTTTCGAGGACTGAGGAATTTTTTCTGAGACTATTGAAGAGTTTTGAAACATTTTAAGAAAAGCTTATTATCTGAAAAAATTAAATTTTATTTGCAAGTTGCAACAGGTTAAAGAAGCTCAAATATTTCTTCTTCACATGGCTCTCAGCGCTCAAAAAGAAGAGGTGAGTAAACGTTCGTAAAATGGAAACAGTTTCGTGGAACAAAATTGCAGGAAATGCGTATACAGTGAGAATAAATTGTTTTTGTACTTGTATTATTAACATATTGCACGGGAAAGAACCAAGCTTTCTATCAATACGAGTTCGGTTAATTAGTTTGTGTAGGATTTCAGGAGTCATTTTGCCGATTGGGTTGTGTGTGATCCAGTGATCTAACGTTGTCCTAACCCTTACAAGATGAATATTTGAATTTTAATACTCGATGCGAGCAAGGCGACTCCAAATAAACCATTTTTGGTACACGTTTTTATAGAAAACACCTCTAGTCGCACTTGTATTACGGCCCAGTTTGTTGAAGGTTGAGCTGACTTTTTCAGGGCAAAAAAAAAACAAGAATCATGAGATTTCGCTTCAGCTCTCAGGCAGAAGGTCAATCTAAACTCAGGCTCATCATGCACTAAGTGTTCCGTATAACTGTATGGTTACGCCAACTTTACATCAAACCCGTAAATGTTAAGTACGCACTGCGGCTTTTCGGACTAACTGGCGAATTTGCAATTGATGAAAAGATATAAAGTGTTTTTTATTCTGTAGATTAAAATATTACAAGCCGATACACGTCATGATTCTCGATCTATCTCAAATTCTACACCGTTTTTTGTTTTTAAGATACATACAGGAGTCAGTCTGGTAAACTTTTCATTGTGACAGTAATCAGCTATTGCAATTACGTATTAATCAATCGGAAATTTCTTCTTCATTTTACTCAGCCTTCAAAGCAGCGATGTTTGATTCATTCGAGTGCCTGCTGCACACACAACGACACTGATAAATAGGGCAGCAGTTTTGAGAGAACATCTCTTGTGGGTGGAGGTAAATATTATGTACATTTACCGAAGAGTATATGAAAACATCTCATGGATATTATGAGTTGATGAGATTTTAAAATTGTTCAAAATGATTTTACTGGTCCGTATCCACCAAAATTAATATACAGGACCATTATCAAAGCTATATATAAGATTTGAGCTTAATCTTTTCATAAGTATTCACTGCTTGTTGGTAAAACTCGTGCACATTAATGCAAATTAGGGTTAAATTTATTTTTATCCAAATGGACATTTTTTTAATTATAGTTGAAAAGGAACTCGTAGTGGATTAGATTAGATGTTAGTTTAAGCCTCCCTAACCGCAACAATGACATTCCAAAGAAAAGAAGGTAGAAGACTCTATCAAGTATGGAGTTAAGGGGACGCGGAATCTTTGCACAAAGGGCACAGAAACAGTAAGTTGCGAATGACGTTCATGAAACAAGATAAAAGTTAAAGAAGAAATTAGTTGGTGCTTAAAAACGGGATAGCAGTGAACGGAAAAAAGGTGGTCCTTAACGTAAAAAAACATTTCCCTTCAATTAAAAGAAGGCATATCTAACTCTTAGCTCGGGATCACACATATTCCCCCTGGGGGAGGACCTAGTAGTGATGACATATTAGATTGAGGGTTAGTTTAAGCTTCCCTAACCCCACCTAATGTGTTCATATACGAGGAAGGCTTTAAGCATCATTTAGTATGGAATTAAGGGAATGGGGAATCTATGCACAATGCGTGTCGCCAAACCCTGCGCATAGAAGCAGGAAGATTGAAAGAAGTTCGTGAAACTAGATAGAGGTTGAACAGGAAAGTAATAGGTACAGAAATTATTTGATTATAAGAAAGTTTTAGCCTCACTTTACCACAACAAAGATGTTTAAAGAGAGGAAGGATGAAGGCACCATTTGGTATTGAGTGAAGGGAACGCGGAATCTACGCGCAAGGTGCATAAAAACAATAAGCTAAGAAAGAAGTTCATGAAGCAAGATAAAAGTTGAAGAAGAAAGTTGAAGGTGGTGAAAAACAGGACAGCAGTGAACCGAAAAAAAGATGGTCCGTAACAAAACAAAATACCTACTTTATTTAAAAAAAGAAGGCCCACCTAACTTTTAGCTCAGGACCTCACATAATCCCCCTGGGAGCGCCAATTCCCATAGATCCAATAGTTGTACTCCCCCTGAGGAGATAGGTACTAAAAAAAACAGCAGAGAACTGAAAAAAACGGGTCCCTTAGATGCAATCTCTGTTTCTCCCCAAGGGGCTTAAAAATTGTAGATGATTTGAGAATTTTCAAACACTGAACTAAATATGGTTTGTTAATAAGGTTTGACAAATTATGCAAATAAATTGATCCAAGCTTCTATAACAAACGGGGCGAGTTGCTTTTAGATTTCAAAAGTAATCGTAGAGGGGGAGAGGAGGAATACTCTGCGACTATCCAATGGTAGTCGAATTCCGATCAACAGAAAATATATGCCACCTTCACATAGTTTTATCATTGTTAGTAACACAAGAAAAGCTTTTTGAACAGCTCAACACCATTTTATTCAAGGAGATAATATTCTTCTCCTAGAGATAATTGTTGGCGCAAGTTTTTTAGAATCGCCAAATTTACAGAACTGTCGACGAAATCGAACTTCAATTGACACAAAATATGGAGGCGGGAATAAGTTACGAAGGTAACAATTTCAGGAGATCCTATAGGGATGTGTGACGCATTCCCCACGGTAAGTCAACCCACAGGATTGGGGCACGAGACACCAAGTATTTACCCCGAGTGCTATCTCGTATTCTTGATTAGGGTTCATGAAATTACAAAAGCGCAGCAAAGAACACTTCAAATCTTGAAGGGAAACAAGAGTAAGTAGCATGGGTAGATAGATTCTGAAGTCTGATCAAATTCCAACTCTGAGAATTATCAGAAAAACGCTTCGTAACGTCCACAACTCAGGGTTGCAAATGACTAGTTTTATTTGGTTAGCCTGAGAGATGATCAAGTCTCAACATACCTTATAATTGACATCTTTAGGTTTATGCAAGAATGCATGAAAAAACATCAATCAAGAAAAATTTCAGGACAGTGAAAACACTTTTTAAAATCAATGAAGAAAAGAAGAAAAAATGCTACAATTTTTCCATGCATGTGGTACTCCCACGAATATATACTTTTTTCAGGAAGAACTTTGATGCTTCAAATTCAATTCATGTTTAAGCGCAGTTTGACCATAAAATTGCTGAACACGTTCAACAGGCTATTACCATTCAGGTAGATGGTTATTTTAGAAATATTGCCAACATTTTTAAACCACACAGCTATCTTGTCGCTCTACCTCAGAGAAGTTCACGCGAAACCAAGAGGTTTATTGTAAATCTTTGTCTAATTGAAGAAAGATGACATATTTAGGAAGTGTGGATTAAAGTTCTCAGTACACACGTTGTCTGTATTGCAGATAGGAATTTAAATTTAAATGCCGGCAAAATGTAAGCAAATAGACAATGTGTAATTCATAACTTGTTATTTCCAAATTAGTAATCACTCAAAGGTAACAATAACTTGGGAATTTTTGATGAATTTTACAGTCAATACAAATTGGTAGTTTTTGGCTTCCTCCGCCTACAATATTCTATTACTAAAGTTTGCATTGGATAATAATTATATTTTCAAGATTGCTTTCCTCTGTAAAATGTTATGAACGAATGTAGGCTGCATGTCAAGCAAGTTCTAAGATAATAATATCCACAATGTTTTAAGAACAAGTGTCTTTTGCTTGATATAATTATCAGAAATTCATGTATCGTGAATAATTTCTTAAATCTTTCAATTGATTTTTTACGTAGATAACGAGATTTACAAAAAGCCGGCACCAACGATGTGTCACTTTTCAGAAGTGGAACTTGCCCTTTGCAGAGAAGTGATTTGGATTTAATAAGCCACGATGAGCGTTAATTTGAAGTTTGGATTTTCGAAATTTTTGATCGTGGTTAGGGTTACATTTAAATGAAACTCACTCATCTACAGCAGATTAACTAGATTTTACTTTAAAAAATATTTGTTGTAACAATTAAACTGATAACCCGATTCCAATTAACTTTTATTTTGTATATATTGTTGAAGACAGAAAAGCCATACATTAACTTCGTTTGCTCCAAGAACGCATCACAAAATTGACGAGAGTGGGTATTATTGTACTCAACATACAAGGGTTGTATAAAAAATGGAAACACCTTGGAAAATCACCAACATATATTTTAATATGATGTTGGTAAACCTTTTGAGGCAATTACAGCCTCATTTCTCCGAGGTATTGATTGATACAAATTGTGAATTGTTTCCAAGGAATTTTAGCCCATTTTCCAGTTGAAAACCCCTATGGTCCTTTTAGAAACGAATTATTTTTTGAACCTCTAAAACCGACCTAAACTCAATAATGTTGTCTGGGGATTGTCGTGGCCAGATGAGATTCTCAACTTCATTAGGAAGGAAAAAATAAAAAAAGCCTTTTCCAATAAAGTACAAACATGAAATGTTGATACATTGGTTTTTAAAATACCTTAACATGAACATCCTTAACTGATAATAGCACATTGGTATCGTAATACCCTTGTAAAATGTTGAAACACAAAATGATTGACAGAAAAACACAACAAAATGAGTTCCCTTTGTTGCATGATGTGATTTTGACAGTGTATTTAAATATGAGTAAATAAGAGAACACAGTCATCGTAACGCTTAGTTGAAAAATGCATTAGTTTGTGCGCACTTAAATTGAAATAAAAGCGAAAATCGCATTCAAATACTTTAACTTAGAAAAAAAAACAGTTTATTTCCAATAGAGATGGTACAAAACACCATTGGTTTTTAAAATATCTTTAAGTAACGAAAATGCACTCATATGACACACACGCACACATGAGTATTGTAATATCCATGTCACTAGTCGAAAAAGATGATTGAGGGCAATGCATCCCTACTGTTGCTTTATCTAGGTTTGATGATATATGTAACTACACTTATGAAAGAAAACACGATTCCCGTCACTGTGTATAGTTGAGAATAGCCTTTTTGGTGTACACTTGCAGTGAAATACGAGCTCAGGGACTTGCGGTATAAGTAATTTGTTGAAAGTTAAACGGGTGGATCAAAATAATCCTGCGTCGAAGGCAGCGACGTTGACATTCAGAACTAAATTTTTATTCCCACGGATAGACTAGTATTCCAATCAAGAGACTCGGAGAAAATCTTTTTATCACGCAACGAAATTATGATATTTCCATGCTAAAAACATTGCCACAAAACAGTGTACATGAGTCAGAAACATGAAAATGATTATTCTATGACGGCTACCAAGAAATGCAAAACATAATTGGAGTGATACGTGAACGTGACCACGAAGACTGGGTTGTCATAACATTCTGAACAGCGTATAATGATTTGCATCACACAAGACTAACAAGAACATTTTAGGACGTGAATAATAGAAGAACACATTAGTGTTCTATGAGGTTACCATATTAGAAAAAGTTACGTTGCCGTGGTCTTGCGCCCCTATCTAACAATTCGACTTAGAGTCCGCCGGCTTCTCTCGGACAACTTCGACTTCGGCCAGACCTGTGCTTTGCTGCGAATTTTTTTCCTTCTCTTTTTAAGGCAGTCGTTACTTTTGAGTAGTTCCTTTTGAAACGCCAAGCATTCGGGCAGTTTCTGCTGCACTAGCGCCTGCCATACGAGCATAAACAATTTGGCCTTTTCGAAATTCAGAGAGGTCTGCGATTTTTGTAAGATTGTACCCAAATATTTCTTTTAGATATATGTAAAAAAACAGTTAATTTAAATAAAATATTGAACAGTAGTAATAAACAATTGAACAAAAACATGTCAAGTTTTCATTGTTTATAACATGTTCAAGGATCATGATTCCAAAACGTTAGGCGTTTCTGTTATTTTGTCCAACCCCTTCATATAAATTTGAAGTAGAACATTTTCCATTGCTGTTTTGGGTCGCCTATCAAGGTGTATCAACCGCTAAGCTTCCCATATTTCAGTGCTTACATTCAAACCAAAGTATAAATTGAGATTGTATTGTAAGTTAATTTCAGCCTTCCTAACCATAACAAAGGTATTCAGAAAAGAGGAAGGATGGAAGTCCCATTTAGCGTGGAGTTTTAAGGAATGCGGCATCCACGTACGAGGAGTTTTCCCGTACAAGATCCCCTGCGCATAGTTAACATTCAGTTGAAAATGATGGTCATGAAAGCAGACAAAAGTTGAAGAAGGAAGCCGGAAGTGCTCAAACGCAGGACAGCAGTGAACCTGGAGATAGGCATTAAAAAACATTTCACTACATTCTACTGGAGGCCTTGTGTAAGTAAAATCTAAGTTATTGAGTTAGCACCCGAGTGAGCTCACTCACTGACAACAAAGGAGTCTTCAAAGGAAAATATTCTTGTTTTCCAAGCTGTTATTGGGTGTCTCAAACTACCATTGTGTCTAACTGACCCTATCCAAAGAAATTCTCTCTGACGGTGGGGCACAGACGTTGACATCAAACTGCAGAATAAACACGATGTTCAATTTACTCATGTCAGCGAAATAAGATAACAGAATTGGGAAATTTTTCTTATAACATAAATTGCTCTCAGACGCCGTACTGTATATTTTAACTGGTTTGGATTTTTCAATGAATGAATTGAAACCAATTCTCTTCATTTCAGATAATTGGAAATTCTGACGATGTCCGACAAATTGAGCAAGCTGGCCTAATTAAACTCGACAATTAAACTCGATGATATAAACTCGATATCTTCAAAGTTCAACTAAGTCTGAAATTGTAAATTCAAAAGTCCTAAATATACGTGACAATTCAGGATGCCTACAGCCTCCCGCCAATCACTTTTCTCAAATCCACCCATACATATTCAACGAACCGCTTGGGCACTCTAAAAACTATCAGATCATTTGTACATTTGTTTGTTTCACATCGCCAGGCTGTACAGGAATTCCTTAGTTAAAGAACATCGTAAAAAGACATGGGCACTCTGGAAATTTGTTTGTTATGTAGTATTGGTCGCAGCGACACGTTTGGTGCGACGCGGCATGTTAACAGCGTGAGTGCCGTCGTGTACGATGACATGCATTTGTTGCTACACGTACGTGACATGAAAGAAGGGCTTTCGTTTGTACCTCTGGAATGTGCTGAAACTGATGATCTGCGTTGCATTGTTTCTCCGAATCGATCTGTCCATATTTGAGAGGAGAATATCCTGCAAGGAGTTTGAATTTTTCAGTTGCTTAAAACTAGAGACTTCAGCGGGTGTGATAATGGAAAATTGAAAAACACTTTGTACGGGATTTAATTAATTGTAAGGAATTAAACAGTCTGAAGTAAAAAAGCTTGTTCAGTTGGAGCCCATTAAATCTAGAATGCATTACAATGAAACTTCATTAGCATTTGAAATAATTACTCATGAGTTTCCTAAATGATCACTCTTCAAAATTATACCTCAACTTAATCCTCGAGGAGATTCTAAATTTTGTTTGATTTAGTGCAAGTATTTTTACTACTTCTCCAGAAAGTTTCAATGCTGAAAACACAGATTTTCCGAACTGGCCTTTTAGACTTCAAAAGATATGCTAAAGCGAAATTTTTGCATTGTCATTGGAGTCTGAGAACAACACGAGCAAAATAATCTCCATTCGAGCGTCATCGTTCATGAATAAGTGAGAGGGCGTGAGGAGTTGAGCGTGCTTTCAGTTCTACAGGAAATCGTGAGGGATTTTTACTTTTAAATACTGATCAGGTGGGAGATAGGATCTAGTCGAAAAGCTTAGGATCAGAGTCATCCTGTGAATCTTACTTAGTGATACACTATTCTTGCAGCACAATCCGTGTTAGCTGTCATTCAGCAACAAAAATGATCTTTTAGTAGGAAAACCATACTTTTCAGTTGTGTCGTCATTTGCTTATTTTCTATGCGGGTCGAGATAATTGTAAATTTCCTGCAGTTTAGTGAGGGGAAATACCGTAGTTTCTACAACAGAACCCGACGAAAAATAATGCTCCTTAAACAACTTATGCAGAGAATTACGCCAGGTTTGTTACGGAGAAGCATCACTACCCAAATTATAAGAACGAAACTCTAAAGTTCAGCTAACGAATGTGCAACAGTAGAATTCATAGTCAATTTCTTCTTCAGAATACTTTTTCATATACATAACTCTTTTGGCGCAATCGAACACAAATTTTTACCGAGAAACGAAGAAATATTTTAAAAGACCTCACTGAATTGTTAATTTTTCAATTATTTAATCTAGATTTCAGTACGAAACACGAAGTACCGAAAAATTTGAAAAGTAAGACTACTATGCACTTTCCACCCAAAGAGAAATCAGCTATCAAAGCGAGACAGAGATAGATGTGAGGGTAAGAATGAATTATTAAAGTCAAACAAAAAAATCACGAGGAGATCAAGGGAATTCGGTAGCATTAGCTGATTATTCACCTTCAGACTCACATTTTGTTCAGCTTAACACGTGTGATCAGAAAATCAGTTCCTATTGTGAGACGTACACACACCACAAAAATTGAGTGCAGGATAAACTTCAGGCGTTGCCACGGTAGAGGAAACAAGGTAGGGTCATTTCTATGGGGGGAAAATACACCTCTTGTTCGGCTAGCCAATAGATCAGTTTTATTTCTAACAAACTTGATGACGTCAACATTGCGACATGTCGTCAGGCCAATAGTGGTGCCAGATTTGGGATTAGCAATGTTGTCAGATGCAATATGAGCGCTGCTATTGGTTCGTTGCCATGACGCCAACATTACCACACGGTCGACGAAAAACGACTGTTTTGACCCAACTCGTTTCTTCGACCGTGGGCGATGCATAGCTGGCCGCTATCTCGTCACCGACCATCATTACGGCCCCGTCATTGCGGTGACTGAGAACGATCAATTGGGTTTTCGAAACTTACACATGCTGATTGGAATTGGCAAGTAAAAATAATAAAAAAAAAGTACAAGCCATATGGTCGGGACGCTTCAAAAATTAATAATTGGTTATGGATACATAATCATTAAGTCTTAGAAATTAACCAAAAGACTTTAAAATTTTAACCAATTGATCTTGAAAATCAACAAAAAGATTTCAAACTTTGATTAAAAGGTCTTACAAATTAACTAAAAAGGCCTTAAAAATCAGCCGAAGGGTCTTCAAAGTAACCGAAAGTTCGTAGAAATGACTTACATTTTATGGAATTCAAACGAGAAGTTTAATGAAATAATCAGGGATCTGGAGCATATTGGAAGTTAGAAGACCTGAATGGAACGTGGAATAATAACTAGAGTGAACGATCTTATTTATAAGGGGAACTTAATATGACAAGAAAAACACACGGAGAGGTGATAAAACACCATATTCTCTATGCAATTACGGGAATAGACTAAGATAGGTTCCTGCGGACGTAAATAGTTCCTCAATCCTATCTCTGCATCATTTTGATATTCAGAGCATTGCAATGGAAGAGCCAGAGTAGGAAATGTGTGTAAAAAGTACTTCATTAGACCGAATTACATCAGGTTGTGTCTCTAGAAATGTCAAATTTAGAGTAGTTTTCTTTACCTGTATATAAGCCTGATTATTTGTATGCATTTGAATAGTTTCAAGTCCTTTTACTCCAAACGAAATTTTTATTTACAATCACTACTCCTGATCTCATGGATATGTTGACAGCCGAACAATATCGAAACATTTTTTTGTACGAATTTAAGTTGGATCACTCGGCGCCTGTAGCTTAACGAAACATCAAGCTAGCTTTTGGTGACGATGTTGATACCAGAACTGTTCAGATTTGATTTGAAAGATTTTGTTCAGGAACCCCACACCTCTAGAGCTACGGTCCCCAGGACCCCACACCTCTAGAGCTACGGTCCCCAGGACCCCACACCTCTAGAGCTACGGTCCCCAGGACCCCATACCTCTAGAGCTACGGT
>JACJUY010001600.1:23445-55971 GCA_014220935.1 Platorchestia sp. MABIK
TAATCAAACCAACCGTTAACAACCGAGGAATCGAGGTGGACGTGTTAAAAACGATGAAAACGTTATAATGAAAATATTCTCTGATAGTGAACACATAGTGAAAATTCTCTTCGAAAACAGTGATGTCATGTGAGCGTGATATGGTCCTGCAGGAATCGGTCAATTATTGATACAGTAATTTCTGCAAAATTATTTATGATCTAACTGCGTATGCAAATATTCTTTGTGGTGGCAGAGGTTATACGAGGAGCTAATATATTGTTGTAGTTGCTCAGGTTAATGCGAGGCGCTAATATATTTTTCGGTCACCCAGGGACATAATAACTAAGACCTCAAAGAACATTGCTGTACATTCTTTGTTTCATTCATAAATTTCGAGTACGAACCTGTTTCTTCAGTTATTGCAGTTACGTTCCCTTGAATTTCTTCACCTTTTGCTTGAATTTTTATAAGTCAGTTCACTTGATAATTTTATTGTCTTGCAGTTCAGTTTCGTCGAAATTTTTGCTGCACTTCATTTCGCATGAATATGCTTTGCAAATTGAATTCGAAATTTATCAATTATTACTTAATTTCTTCCACGGTTACCGTTATATTTTCCAGTTCGGGATATATCAGACAAAATTTAGCCCTTTCTCAGAAGCGTTTCAGATGAATTTTACGGCATACAACATCCATTTTTCCCATTTTTCACAGTACAAATGAAGTAAGCACCAAAAAGCTAAGATAAGATATTATCCCTCCGTGATTTCCAACTTTCCAGTGTATCGTTTTTCCCAACATTGTTTTAGTTCTATACGAGTTAAAATACGAAGAGAATCACTTATTTTCACTAAAAGGAACACTCAATTGTTAAAATTCTCGGTCAGTCTCTGAAAGGCAACGTTTCGATATTTCAAACATCACCATACATCATCTGCAAAATACAGAACACTTAGTCACATGGATAAAACAAATGAAAATCCAAAACTTAAGCTACATACATCACACTGAATACAAATGTTGGTAATCACAGCACAAGAAGACTAGATGAGATAAATTTTTTACAACAAATTTAAAATTACACAAGGCTAGTTTTTATCGCTCATCAGAAATTTGTTAACAGCGTCAGAGATAAAGGCAAAATGAACGATCAAGCGGAAGTTCCAAACATCTAAGTCACAGTCCTACTGAATTTAAAGCAAAAAATTATCTGTATTTGCGTTAAGAGTAGGTTAAGTTTATGAATTAGTTATGCTTTCATTATTTGAATATACTCTTTTTTTACAACATTGTACAAAAATGTTGTATTTGCACACAGATCTACATTTGAGGGCTTGAAACTATAGGTAATACGGAAATGATTAAAAATAGAACTTGGATATTTTTTCGTAGTTCATCTTTGCTTCAGGGTCATCCTAGACATTTCAATGTAACAATAATAATTATTGACATACTTACATTTTCTCCTGTTACACTCGAACTGATATATCGCATTGGCTCTGTCTGGATCAGTGACCTGTGATCTGAAAATATTGTTTTCTACCAGATCACTGATATTGCGATTTTAATAATGCACACGAACTTTAATAATATTGGCATCTCTGGATCTGTGGGTTTCACGAAAGTTTTGACAATATTTTAGAGAAACGTTTGTCAATTTTGAAATTGTTATGCATTTGATTTTCATAGAATATATTTACATTCTGCTGGTTAGGTCCCGGATTTGTTCACCATTCAAAATTAGGTTGATAAAGTTAAATAGTTTTATCAAGAGTATTGACGAAATTGTTATTAACTAGCAACCGTTTAACTCTTAGCATTTCTGAATGAAAAATAACCCAGTTGCTTCACACTTTACAAGCTTTTTTTAATACGGTATGAATAACGCCTTCTTTATACACTTGCAGCGCATCACAATTATAGTTAATGGTTTCACCAGCATGAGAGGGCTTACCTTACACGGATCTCAGAGAAGCACCTTGTGAAGAAGCTTCAACTAAAACATCCAGAAATGTCAGCTTCCCATTTACACTCAGCTCATACGTGAAATACCACTAAATTATTAGTCATCAAATTCCTCAATATCTCCAACTGCTCTACGGTCTCAATTTCAACTAAACTGTCATCCACGTATCTGCCTTACAAAATCGGTTTAACCGGAATAGAGTTCAACACCAGGTTTTCCACGTACGACATGTAAAAGTTAGCAAACGTGGGCCCTAAAGGGGAACCCATAGAACCTATCAACCTGGCGGAACAAACTACCATCAATATGTCGAAAAGAAGCTTCGGTAGTACAGATTGTGAGGAGTTGCTTTAAAATACGCAGAGGAAATGAATTAGTAGGAGAAAGAACTTCACTATTATATACACAATTTAAAATTATCAATATCGAGCCTGAAACAGGTACATTATACTGAATAAGGAGTCAACATCTAGTGAAGCTATTATGCCACCCGTTGTTTTACGGCGTAACAAAGCGACAAATTCATCTCTCGATTTTAGCATGTTCTTTTGCGGGTTGTACGGAGTTCTATAATTTTGTTCAAGGATTTAGCAACAGGATAAGTTATAGGCCTCAAAGGCGGATCATTCTGGTTTATATTAATTTTTACATTGCCGTAAATATAACCAGGTTAGTAGTGCCCTTTTCGTTTTTCAAATTAAAATCATTTGGAACTGCATTGATGCTAGAAATATGTTCGTTTAGCGTTTTCTTCAGTTGTTCAGTTGGATGCAAACGCTCGAATTTACTGTTTTCTGCGGGGATACAATCTAATTTCTGCTTACAATCGTCGTGTTTCAATAGTACATAACTAATTGCATTTAACCGCTTTTCGTATCACAATCTATCTGTTCGAACGCAAATTACGGAGGACCTGGCGTGGAAATTGAGTTAAACCCTTCCTCCTCAAGTATTTCTATTACATTACAAGTATTTCTATTACAGGTACTCTCGGCTATTAACACGTTAACTGCGATGGGGTTAAACTGAAGTTCAAAATTTAATTCAAATTTTAAGTCAATTGTGGTAATCAATTTCTTTGAAAATAGCAAACTTTATTGGGCAAAAAATTTAGCTTTCATTAAGTATTTATAAAACATGAGTTAGTGACTGCAGGTGAGTCAGCAGCACTCTGAAAATCACTTAAGTGACCACCGGTGGGTCACTTCGCAGGAAATGGGTTAATGCAGCGTTTAGATTAGGTTCTAAAAATACAATTCCCTCACGATTTAAACTGAGAATATTCTGATACACTAACTCCAACTGTTGCTGTTTCTTAGAAGGATCATTAGCGACTCTTAGTGTGGCAATTTCTGCCTAGATTCAAAACTTCTACCTCATGCTCATCAAGCACCACATCAGTCAAATTTAAAAACTTGTCACATTTTTCTGGCTCTACCTGCATTGAACAATTGAGTGTAGTTTTCTGTAAAATGATAAATGATTATCTTCGTTTTTCAACACGGGGAAGACTAGAACAATTTCGCAAGGTTGAAAAGTTGGAAAATAAATTATGTCCATGCTTGTCAGCCATTTTATTCAATGATGTATGTTCAGGAGACGGCTTTCTCCCGACCCACACGGATGTTAGTCTCTACGATGGAGGGGCAAGACGCTCAACATTCACTCGTGACTTCCGACAGAACTCACTTTTTCATGAATTGCAGCAAAAAAGGACTTCGAGAAATGAATTGAAAGCAGCTCTTAATCATGAACAAAATTTTCTGATATATGCTCGTGAAGAAATCTTACCTACATCTGAAGAAGTTTTTCAGCTTAAAAGAATTCGTGATACCGAAAGCAACCTGGCATCTGTTACTTGCAAGCTCAACCGGCTCTGTAATGGAAATTTAATTTAACAGAAAAATGTAATAAGTTTTTGGAAAACATTTCTCAGGCTCCCCCAAGCATAATATCAAACAGATCTATGGGCCTTTCGAAACACTTTATTAATAATGAATTGCTTTCGATAGTTCTGCATTCTAATGAATCCTATTCTAACGTATTTTTCTCAGGTTTCAACAAGCAAAGTGACGAACAGAGCTATGGACCTTCGCATGCTACTTTTGCTGCTGTCGGCAACAGCTTCATCAACCATGCGGTACCACGCTATCGTGAAGAACGTGATTGTGTATTACCCAAACTCCATCACACCGGCCAATTCTCTTTGTGAGTAAAACAATAACTCATTTCAAGAGCCGCATTTATTTGCTTAACACATTGACTTCGATGGGCTAAACTGACGCTCAATGTTCAACTGAAATTTAAAGTCAAAAGATTTTAAAAATTTTTAAATGTCGAACTTTAACTTGATACATTAAATGCAATAAATTAAAATAAAATAGTTCAAGCAACCCATTGATGGGTCGTTTCGCTAACAACGTGTTAAGATTCCCTATTCACATAGGGGGCGATTTCAATAAAGCAAAAAGGAAGAGACCATTTTGCATGGACTGTAAAGTTTTAAGTCAATTGTAGGAAGCCATTTTAACATTAGCAAACATTAACTAGATCATGATTTCGTTCAGTTTAGATTAAGTATTGATGAAAATTGAGTTTGTGACTAATGGTCGGTCAGCAGCATTATGAAAATTACCTCCGTTGAACAGGCGACCCGCGTACATATCAACTAACGAGTGAACCCTGTATTCCGGTCTATTCCTCTTTTATTTCATGGAATGAGGAGCCATTAACGTTTGTGTATCAGGTGCGTGCAGGAAAATGTGCGACGTGACCCCTTCATGCATAGCGGCATCGTACGTGTCCGATACGTCCGAGTGTTACCTGATGGAGGAGGCACGCGGACCAGTGTACGTTAAATGGCAGGACGGCGTGGTCACGTTCTCCAAGTACCGGCTAGGTGTGTTGTGAGCATCAGCTGAGTCTGTCGTGAGCATCAGTTAAGTCGGTTATGAACATCAGTTAAGTCGGTTATGAACATCAGTTAAGTCGGTTATGAACATCAGTTAAGTTTGTTATGAACATCAGTTAAGTCGGTTATGAACATCAGTTAAGTCGGTTATGAACATCAGTTAAGTTTGTTATGAACTTCAGTTGAGTCGGTTATGAACATCAGTTAAGTCGGTTATGAACATCAGTTAAGTTTGTTATGAACTTCAGTTGAGTCGGTTATGAACATCAGTTAAGTTTGTTATGAACATCAGTTAAGTTTGTTATGAACATCAGTTAAGTTTGTTATGAACATCAGTTAAGTTTGTTATGAACATCAGTTAAGTTTGTTATGAACATCAGTTAAGTTTGTTATGAACATCAGTTAAGTCTGTTATGAACATCAGTTAAGTCTGTCGCAAGTACAGCCTACGCTTGTCGTAAGTACTAGCCAGGCTTGTTAGTACTTGCAAGCCAAGGTGTCAGCTAGGTACTTCAACAGTGCTAGTCAGGTTAATGAAAACGAATGGGTATGACAGTAGTATTGGTTAAATTTGCTGATATCATCAGTTAAGTTTACGAAAAGTATCAGCTAGGCCTGACTAAGATGCCAGCTAGACTTGCCAAATGTTTGGTTTGCCAAAGTATCAGTTAAGTTTGCCAAAATGATTAGTTGGCTGTGTTGAAATTTCAGCGATATCAAATACTTGAATATACATTAATTTGATCAGAAAAGGCTTTTTCTTTTCGTCAACATCGTGAATTGGTTTTATTATTGCAGACAAGGATAATTTTGGTTACCAGAAATTTTAGTCTGAGTTATAATTGTGAATCTATGTTTTTTTTTTTCAAGTGAGAATGTTCCTGACACAAGAAATGACCAACAATGGCGCTCTGGAGAACCAGAGGAAAATGTGTGAATCAGAAGACGGATGGCTGGTGGAGATCATAAGTACGGAGGACGAGCACGACCATGCGAAGAACTTAATTGCAGGTACGGTGTAGATCGAGATATGGGTTGGACAACTATTTTGAATATTGATTTAGGGAGATTAGATTATTAGTTAGTCTTAAGTCTCCCTATCCTCTACAAAGGCAATCCAAAGAGAGGAAGGAGGAAGGCACCATTTAGTATGGAGTTTAGAAAACGTGGAATTTACGCAGAAAGGGCATAGAAACAGTAAGTTGAGAAAGAAGATTATGAAATAAGATCAAAGTTGAAGAAGAAAGTAGAAGGTGCTGAAAAACAGGACAGCAGTGAACCGAAAAAAAGGTAGTCCATAAAATAACAAAAACATTTTATCTCAACAAAAAGAATGCCTATCTAACTTTCAGCTCGGGCCCTCACATTTTCCCCTTGAGAGTGCCAATTCCCATAGATACAGTAGATGTATCCCCCTGAGGGGTAGTGATCAAGGGACCTCACATATATCCCCTAGGAGTGTTAATTCCCAAAGAGACAATATTTGCATCTCCCAAAGAAGACCTTTACGGGAAAATAGCAGGGGTCTGATCAATACAAGACTGTGATCAATGATAACAATCAACACAATGTCACTTCAATTTCACTGTCTAAGATACCAAACTAACGTTCCTTCACTTGGTTAGCCAATATGGCAAAAATTTTCAAACTTTGATAAGCTAGTTTCGGCGCAGAAAATGTCAACGAAAACCGTTTTAAAAGTTTTCTATGTTTATGAAAATTAAATAGATTGGGGGAATTAATGAGGATACTCGTAAAGATTTGGTTTATAGCTATCACTGCCGGTCTTGAAGCAAATTTGAATGAATGATTGACACATTTTCAAATTAGCATTCCTGTCATATTTTGACGATAACACAATTATTTTCATACTTTCACAATTTGTTTCCAGACGGTGGGTCCTTCTTTTCCTCGCAGAAGTACTCATACGTGCCCGCCTATGACTTTTCCAGCAACAGAAGTCTGTTTTGGCCTAACGGATCTGCAATCTCGTCAACGCTTTTTGCACCGTTTGGACAACTGGGCAGTGGAGGACCAGCGTCTGTACTCGGGCAGAATGGAAAACTCTACTTCATCTCTCTGCCAAGCCGTTACGATTATCCCGTTCTCTGCTACGGCTACCCTACTCAGTTTTGATCGAGTCGCTGATGCTAGGATTGACTCAACATGAATTTTAGTTAAAGAACATTGACCTTTGATCTAATGGCTGACGCTAGGATAGAGTCAACGCCAATTTCAGGAAGAAGGAATAGCAAAACTCTATGGAAGAGATGTCCACTTACCCCGTGCGAGTTTAAAATATTCTTCTTATAGCATCTAAGTAGAATAACATAAGTAACACTTTGACCGCAATGGGTTAAACTGAAGTTCAATATTCAACTCAAATTTGAAGTCAATGGTAATGAGCAATTTAAAAAATAACAAATATTACCTAAATCGTATCTTCATTTAGTTCGAAGTTAGCATTTCTGAAAATTGAGTTTGTGACTACTGGTCTGTCAGCAGAATTATGAAAATTTCCTCCGTGTACACCGGCGGCTCAGGTCGCCGGTAAAGTGTTAGGCGAGGTTTGAGTAGGTGCATTTTTTTGATGCCCTGTCTAAGGCTTCTTGATTTCAAGACAACAGTCATTCGCAGAAGAGAATAATTACGCCCCATATCTGATGCTCTACAGTAGTTAATTTATGAAATGACTATCGAAATGACCAATGTCTCCCAAATTATTAACTCCGACGATAGCTTTCGCAACCAAATTCTTCAGTTAGTGCTCTAAAATCGATTTTAAATTCTTGTTTCAAGTATAATTTCGTACTCGCAAATGTTGAATGAGTTACTTTATTTTCGGGAATGCCATGAATGATTGGTTCGAATATTTTCCAACACCTAATAATCAAGAAAAGCATTTTCATTGAGAACCTCAAGGAATTCTACCAGTGCATCTAACTTCTGTCTTTGAAAATATTTCTTCTATCCTCAAAAATTTCGCTTGGCAAAAATTCCAGTAAATTAAATCCGTTGAAAGACTAGACTAGTAAAACAATTTGTCTATTAATTTGAGAATGGAACCTCGAAGGAGGCTATATCCTCGACCACTTCTCATTTAGTCGAGAGTGAACACAATATTATTATTGCTGTTATCATCATACAACAATGTTTTAGCCTACCTTTACCACGACAAAGATGTTCCAAGAGAGGAAAGAGGAAGGCACCATTTAGTATGGAGTTGAGGGAACGTGGAATCTATGCACAAGGTGCACAGAAACAGTAAGCTACGAAAGAAGATCATGAAACAAGAAAAAGTCGAAGAAGAAAGTAGTAGGAGCTGAAAAACAGGACAGCAGTGAACCGAAAAAAGATGGCCCGTAACAAACAAAAACCTATTCTTTTTTAACAAAAAGGAGGCCTTCCTAACCTTTAGCTCGGGCCCTCACATGGTCCCCCTGGGATAAGAGTGAACACAATATATTCAACACGTTCATGGCGTTTCCGAGCTTGTAAACGGTTGGTTCGGTTAGGTTGTGCGTAGCAAAATAGGGAAATCGACTTTCTTGCTCGAATACCTTTATAACTATCCTAAGGAATATGACAAATACAAATGTACGATACATTATACAAAGAATGATAACACTTATTTCTTAGAGGTCACAAAATAGATGAAATTACATTCTTTTACACCTGATACGTGAATGAGCAGTTCATGAACTGGCTCACATGTGACCCAATACGCGGGGAACGTGATAGTATAAATGTGACATATAGAAGTTGTTACGTAACTTGGACGATTTTGCTTAATGTTTAATTTGACACACGTATACACTCAAGTGAGTGTTATGTGTTAATAAATTTATTAACGCCGGGAACGTGTTACTACATGCCAGCCTCACCAAACTCCGCACCTCGATAGCAGTACAATGAAATGAACAGATTTTTTCCTCGAGAAAAATTGCCCTTAATTTATCAGTGCTCGAGATAAAATAAAGACAGAGATTATTTTGCCAAAAAAAACGAGCAAAATAATGACGTCATGTTATTGATAAGAAAGTTTGAGCTGTTAATCAAATTAAACACCGACACAGTTCATCAAAATTGAAATTTGATAAAAAAGAAGTAGTCCTTTGAAATTAGAAATTATTTCGTTGGAGATGATTGTTCAATATCTTCATTAAAGATTTTGACCTCTTCATTAAAGATTTTTGAACTTAGAGTACATACAAAAACTACATCCGTCAAGAGCTTTTGATCAGCTGACGACCGTAATTTGTCAATAAATTTAAATCCCGTAAGCACAAAAGTAATGAGTCCACCACTCTTACCACAACATGTTCTCCATGTTAAATGACTAGAAAATCCCACAATCCAAATTTGACTCGGGACAATGCATAGAATTATTTTCCTTCTATAACCAATCTCCCCATCAATTCTTTCATGGGATACGGATGAAATAATTATTTAGGGCAAAAAGCATTTGCAACTTACTTCGGTTTTCCCTGATACAAGCATGAGGACAAATGGGACTGACATAATAACAGCCAGCAACCATCTCCAGTCCACTTGACACGTCGACTGCACTGGCTTAACAGAAGCCCAATGTTTAACACAAATTTAACGTGAATTGTAATACGCAATTTTAAAAATAGCAAACATCAACTGGATCGAACTTTCATTTAGTTATAAGTTTTTTGAAATTTGAGTTTGTGAATACTGGTTTGTCAACAATATTATTGAAATTCTCTCCGTATACACTGACGGCTAACGTCGTAGGCAAATTGTGAAGCTGCGTTCTAAACTGGTGGAGCATGTTTCGTCCCTTCATACACACGGACGATCAAGATTTAGGGTTCAAATTCCAGTACTGTCCATCTTCATAAAACCAGTATACAAGACCACTTTCAGCAAATTTTAACTTAATGAAATTGAATGGGTCTCATTGACTTAATCGGAGCTTTAGCAAGAACCGATAATATTTTCTTTCACTCATAGACTGCTTTGGATGTTATATTCCCGCGGTAATTCATGGCATAAATGATGACATTCAATAGGTACTCTATTTAGTTTACAATTAGAAGCGAAACATTATTTATACCATTCAGAAAAAGCTGTACAAATTGAAATTATGACAATGGCTGAACACCAGACTGAAAATTTCACATGAAGAGTCAAACACAAGTTTTCTTTAAAATTACAATAATGGACCCCCGAAATTAGCGGAAAGTGTGCGTAAATTTTAATGACTTGATGAAAAATGAGCCAATATTCACAAGAGATACAGTTGAAAACAATACCATTTAATGATCACGGTTTTACTAACACTATCGCAATCTATCCCAACATCAGCCCGTGGCCAAAATCAGCGTAGCGTTTCCATCTCAAGCTGCACAATATTCCTCATATACGGATATGAGCTGCTTGTATTTCCATGACAGATTACCTGCTACTATCGTCGAGACTTCGATTTTGAAATTGATGACTGGAAAGCGCAAACAAATTACACGTTCCGCACCTCGAAGTTTGATGCACAAAACTTTTGCTCCATTCCTTGCAATAAATGGCGTCTGGGCCACGAACCCTATCATCGAACTACAGGTTGATCCAATGCGAACATGGAAATGCACTCATTCCACATCAAAATTATTGTGCGAAGTGTTTTCAGTTGTTTCTCGTTTGTTCTGCCTTTAACGACTGTATCAATGAGGGAACTTTTGTGCTTTGGCAGTGAGTGCTGAAGGAATATCATTTTGGACAAAAAGACCTTGTTTCGATTCCAGCACGGCCTTCTCGTTGTTATCATCAAAGTATGTGCAGCTACTCTACTGATGATAGATATTGAAGAAAATGAATGGGCGAAGTTTTAACGGGATTAGATTAGATGTTAGTGGAAGCCTTCCTATGCACAACAAAAGCGTTCCAAAGAGGGGAAGGAGGAAGGCAACATTTAGTACGGAGATGAAGAAACGCGGAATTTTTGAGCAAGGTGCATAGAAACAATAAGTTGAGAAAGAAGTTCACGGAACAAGAGGAAAGTTGGAGAAGAAAGTAGTAGGTGCTGAAATACTGGACAAAAGTGAACCGAAAAAAGATGGTCAATAAGAAAATAAAAACCTATTCTATCTTAGCAAAAGAAATGCCATCCTAACTATCAGCTGGAGACCGCACCAGCAAGAAAAAAGTCTAAATAAAAGAAAATTTACAAAGAACAATCGCTTATTATATCATATTAGTCAAAGCAATTCCAGAAGATTGTTATTATTCCGACAATGTTGACCTCGTAGTTCTGACATCCCGGAATGAATAAAGGAAACATGGAGTATAACTGCCAGTGAAAATAGGAAAGTTTCTTCAAATTGACATCATGTGATGAGCAAATCTTACACTTCACTAGCACAAGTTTCACCTTTTTTGGATTGCAGTTTTATTTTTGAAAGCTCCATGGGCAGAAGTGGCAGCTTTTTGCGGTAGGTTGTATTTCTTCTAATTGACAGATTATTAAATTATTAGTTAGTTCGAGCCCCCCTATCCGCCACAAAGGCGATCCAAAGAGAGGAAGGAGGAAGGCATCATATAGTACGGAGTTAAGGGAACGCTTAATCTATCCAAAAAGGGCATAGAAACAGTGAGCTGAGCAAGAAGATTATGAAACAAGATCAAAATCGAAGAAGAAAGTAGTAGGTGCTGAGAAAAGGACAGCAGTGAACCCAAAAAATAGGGGTCCTTAACATAACAAAAACATTTTATTTCAACAAAAAGAAGGCCTACCTAACTCTCAGCTCGGGTCCTCACATTTTCCCGCTGTGAGTGCCAATTCCCATAGATACAATAGTTGTAACCCCCTGAGGGGAGCTTCAAAGAGAAGCAAAACGTTCATAAACACCATAAAATTTCGAATTACACGCGAGGTTCCGTGAAACTCAGGAAAGTTTAGTGAAACACGACATAATTTCGTAAAAATGAAAATTTTTCTCAATGGCAGAGGTTTTCCATTTCAAAATAATTTCGCAATTGCTCAAATTTTCTTCTAAAATAACATAGTTTCGAAAAACACAAAATGTGTCGTAAAACACACGAAGTTTTGTAAAACACGCAATAGATTCGTAAAACATGCAATAGATTCGTAAAACATGCAATAGATTCGTAAAACATGCAATAGATTCGTAAAACATGCAATAGATTCGTAAAACATGCAATAGATTCGTGAAACATGCAATAGATTCGTTAAACATGCAATAGATTCGTAAAACATGCAATAGATTCGTGAAACACGCAATAGATTCGTAAAACATGCAATAGATTCGTAAAACATGCAATAGATTCGTAAATCACGTAGTAGTTTCGTAAAATGCGCAGAGGTTTTTAATATATCGTGTGTAACTGTTCTGTAAAACAGGCTCAAGTCTCGTAACACTCACAGAAGTTTCGTAAAATATTCGTAAAAAGCGCTTTAGTTTCGTAAAGTATCTAAGAGATTCGTGAAACAAGCTTAAGTTTCGTAAAACACACAGAAGTTTCCTTATACATACATAAGTCTACGAAAACACAAAAGTTTCGTATAAAAAGCAAGAGTTTCTAAAACACACAAAAGTTTCGTAAAATATGTAGAAGTTTCATACAACACACAAAAGTTTCGTAAAATATGTAGAAGTTTCATACAACACGCAAAAGTTTCGTACTACAAGGGACAGTTTTGTCTAACAGGCGAAAGTGTCGTATAGCCGGTGAAAGTTTTGTATAACACACAAAAGTTTCGTAAAGCACGAATTTTTCTAAAAACACACAAAAGTTTCGTTAAAGCACAAATGTCTCTAAAACACCCGAAAGTTTCGTATAACGTACAAGAGTATCGCAAAACATGCGAACGTTTTATAAGACTAAGAGCACAACTACGTGAAGTACTCGGCCGTCACATTAGATTATTATTTTGTTTAAGCCTAACTAACCACAACAAAGATGTTCCTAAGAGAGAAAGGATAAAAGCACCATTTACTATGAATGTAGAGAAAACGCGGTTCCTAAGCGCACATGTGTTTTCACACAAGATATCGTGCGCATAAAAACAGTGAGTTGATAAGGGAGGGAATGTAACAAGATAAAATTAGAAGAAGAACGTTATAGGTGCTTAAAAACATGTGTGTAATGAACTGAAAAAAGATCGGCCGTGACTGAAAAAAATGTCCAGTAACTGGAAAAGATGGAAAATAACAGGAAAATGATGGTCCAACACAAAACAAAATAAAAACGTTTATACTTCAATAAAAAAAGTCCAACCTACCTCTCAACTCCGGACGGGCACTCAGCCATTATTTGCTTAGCTCTGCTGTGCCTCATTAGTGGTTTTCTCGCATTCATGCTGCACGTAAAAACGTTGACAGAGATAGCTAGTAAAGTTGTAACATCTCAAAAAGGTATTCCTGAAAAATTTTTGTGATAGGGGACTCCATGAACGTCAACAATGTTGTACTTAACGTAAACACCAAATGTAAAAAAAAATTTTAACATTTTCTTACAACCGAACCATGATCATGTTTTTGCTACCGTCAGTGTGTCACAGAAAAAAGTGAAGACATTCAGAATTTTGAGATGCAATATTTCATTTCTCCGGACTATGAAATTAAGAAAACCAGTTCAGTTCAGGAGAAGGAGAGCAATTATGACCAAAATTCCGAAGGTAGAAATTCTTTTGAAAGATGAGAGCCTTCTCTTGCATGGAGCTGTGACAGATCAAAATAAAAGCTGGCGCTAATTCTAACTCTATCGTAATTGCTTAGCCTTTCAGCTGGCATTTATTTTAATAATTGCTCTAGAGCCTTTCATCTCAACGAGCATTAAGCCCCGTGACCTGTCATTTTAATGACCCTCACTGCAATATTCCATTCATTTCTGATTTTGCTCCCAAAGAATTTTGCTTCGATTTGCGGCAAGTATTCGCTGTCGTACATCACATTGATTTGTAACGTGCACCACCTGCTTTAAAGGGAAGAATTTCCGAAAAATTTTCATAAGGGACAACAAAGTTTCAGAAATTATGCCTCGTTGCTGTGTGTTCTCGCTAGCGGCGGTTTTGTCACGTACTGCACAATTTGGGCCTTCAACAGGAGCCACATTGTTGTCTTACTAAAATATTATGTCCATTGGAACTCTTTTTGCTAACTTCCCCAATATCAACACTTCGTCTGTAATGCGAACCACCGGTGGCCACGGAGGGGCTTTTCCTAATGCTGCTGACCGACAAGTGGTCACGAACTCAATTTTCATAGATACTTTATCAGAGCCAAATGAAGGCACGATCCGGGTAATGTTTGCTAATTTCAAAATAGCATACTACAATTTACCTTGAATTTGTGTTGAAAATTGAACTTCAGTTTAAGCAATTGCGGTCAAAGTGCTGAAGGAAGCAAGAAATCGTCGGTTGGTTTTGATGAAGTTGTAATTTTGGCAGTTGTGTTGAAAATCTTTTCTATAAAATTTCACCTATTGGAAAATATCGTTTTGATATTTTCACAAATGATTCCAGCTTTTTTTAACGGCAAACATTACCATAAGTAGTAACGTTGCTGACAATACCCTCTATCGCAAAAAATTCCGCACTTTCGATTGCTCTACACATTATTCAACATGTAGCCAGAAATTAGTGACCTGTAACTGAAAGTCGCTACTTAAACAAAACTGTCTCTATATTAGCCATGGTTCGATTTATATGAATTTTACACTTTAACCTTATGCTTATTGACCAAAATAGGAATAAAATTGTCCTACCAATTGACCAATATCTTCTTCTCATGACGAAGATAAATCGGTCAGCCGACTTGACTGAACGAGTTCAGTATTCGTACATTCGAGTATTCACCAACAAGTACACTGCACTTAACAACGCCGAAGTCATCCGAGCGAATAGGTGATGAATCATACGTAAAATACTCCACACGCATGGATTAAAAAGAACACTTTAACACGTTCACCGTGTTTCTGCAGTAATCAACGTTGGGTTTGGTTAGGTTGTAAGTAGCAGAATTAGGAAATTGACATTATTGCTCGAAAACATTTTTATCCTTCCTATCAAATATGAAAATGCAGTTGCTTGATAACATTACACCTCGAAGGCTTACATTTCTTTTTTAAAAAGATAGTGAAACAAATGAAATGTCATTCACTTATTCCCGCACACGTATGAGCTATTTACCGCATGGTACACATCCGCACGGCCCAATACGCGAAAAACGTGTTAATTAACCAAACAACACTACTTTTCGAACGAAAACTACCAGCCAACATGGCCGTTAGGGTTCTTCATCTACTTTTATGCAGATAACATGCAAGGCTGAACACAATCGTATCATGGCGGCTGGTAGTAACGGAAACTTTCTACATCATCACCAACGATTTCGCCGTCACCAAATGGCAGATACAAAGCCTCACTATGCCGTCGTGACTGCTACAGACCAGACGTCGGCCGCCGCTCGGACAGATGGAAATGCAAAAGGCCATGATGGTGTGCCATAAGTTCTCAAAGAATGCTGAATTAAAGATAAAGTGAATAAAATGCTCATAAAGAACAGACATACGCTTGAAGTAAAACGAAAGTGAGAAATTAATGCGTTCCTGGTTCACTTTAGAAGAATTTTGTGTGTTTAATAAATTCAGGATTGATTTACCCGCAAAGTTTCAAGTTCTGCTAAGAATATAAGGGCGAGAAAATTAGGTACCGATTCTTAATTCGTAATTCATTTAAATGTTTAACTTTATGTAATTGGACGTGCGAGTTTGGAAAATCAATACAAAATACACGGCGAGCGGGAATAAGCTATTCCATGTCGAAGGCTTTTAAATCTCATTTCCTAATCTAAGAGCATTGTGTGAAGTTATCGAAATATTATATCAATTACTATAGCTATCATTCTAACACTGAGTACACGTGTGGCCCTTAATATTCTGTTCAACATATTTTTTTAATATTTATTAGACGAACGTGAAATTCAAAGTAATGCCTTGCCCGAACCACCAAAAATAAACAAAAAGTTATTCATCGCTGCCAGCTGAACGAGGAACACGGAAACACAATCAACTCAGTTCTGAATTTATTCTTCAGTTCTACTGCTTTTTCTATTTTTATTCTTCAGTTGTTTTTTTTTCTTCAGTTGTACTGCTCCTTTTTTATTCTTCAGTTGTACTGCTCCTTGTTTAATTTTTCAGTTGTACTGCTCTTTTTTAATTCTTTAGTTGTGCTGCTCTTTTTCAATTCTTTAGTTGTACTGCTCTTTTTCAATTCTTTAGTTGTACTGCTCTTTTTTCATTTTTATTCTTCAGTTGTCCTGTTTTTTTCTTTTTATTCGTCAGTTGTACTGCTTTTTTTTATTCTTTAGTTGTACTGCTCCTTTTTTTATTCTTCAGTTGCACTGCATTATTTATTAAGTTTCCACAGTTGTATAATTTTCTCCAGTTTTACTGTTTTTTTTAATTTGATTTTTCAGTTGTACTGCTCTTTTAATTTTTAATCTCAAATTATAATGCTTTTTTATTTTTAATCTTCAGTTATACTGCTCCTAGTTAGCTACAAGAACACCACATTGTCTAAGAAATGAGAATGGGCAGTTTATGTAGGTTTTTCATCCATAATGTTAAAAATAAAGTCAGTCTCTTAAACCTTTATATAGTTATGAGCTGTCAGCACCACCACTTTTAGTTACCAGAAAACTTCAAATGCGCGGCTAGATTAGATAAGATGTTAGTTCAAGGTTCTCTGACTTCTAAAAAAAAGTTTTTTCGAAGAGAGGAAGGAAGGAGGCACCATTTAGTATGGAGATAATGGAACGCGGAATCTACGCAGACAGGGCAGAAAAACGGTAAATTGAGAACTAAGTCCCTAAGACAATAAAAACATTTTATTAACCAAAAAGAAAGCCCACCTAACTCTCAGCTCGGGACCTCCCATTTTCCCCCAGGGAGCAGTAATTGCCATCGATACAATAGTTGTATCCCCCTGAGGGGTATAGCTTACAATTCAGCACTACGTAAAGCTTCCATCATTTAGGGAATTTTTGTGCTCTCATGAGTTCGTGAGGATGGTTCGTAGAATTTCTGCGACGCAGGGCATCATGAATTGAATTAATACGTTCCCCGTGTACTGGGTCACACTAAGAAATTTGCTCATTCACGTACCGGTGTAAATGAATGACATTTGATATTTTCCGACTATTTTTTTATAAAATAAAAATAGAACTGATCATTTAAAAGGGAATGTTAACTCTGCAATTGTATTTTTCTTGTTTCTTAGAAAGGATAAAATGTCTTCGAAGCAGTAGAGTCAGTTTCCCGATTTTGATACAACACAACCAAACCAACCGTTAACAACCTCAGGAACGAGGTTGATGTGTTAAAAACAATGAACACGTTAGGGTGAAATAATTTCTTGCAACGAATATCTATGTCTAAAATTCTTTTCGAAAACCGGCAGTGATGTCAGGCAAGCGTGGGACGGATTTGAGCAGCTCCACAAATGAGTTCAATTATTTACCAGGACATGGCAAAAGCTTATGCGGTGGGGAATAGGTTGATTGATAGAGCAATTTCTTGGAATTTGCGAACGAAATAATTGACGATTAAACAGAGATAGCAAATTTTTTTTTGGTTGCAGAAGCTAATACGAGGCGCTAATATATTGTTGTGGTTCTACAGGTTAGTTAATACGAGGCGCTAATATTTTTTTTGCTGTTGCCTAGGCATACAATAACTTAGACCTCGAAGAACATTTCATTCGTTACATTGTTTTGTAACATTTTGAGGACATTGGTACATTGTTTGATTTTTAGTTAGAACCATTTTTTTCAGTAATTGCAGTTCCGTTCCCTTAAATGTTCTCTCAACTTTTGCTGGAATTTTTAGGGTTGAGTTTACTAGATATTTTTATGGTATTGCAGTTTATTTTCGTTAAAATTCTAAAGCACATTAGTTCTCTTGAAATTTTTTTTTTAAATTTAATTCAAAATTTTTCAATTATTACAAAATTTTAACCACATTTACCGTTAAATATTCCAGCAAGGGATGAATCAGAATTGAGCCACTTCTCAGAAACGTATCAAATTATTTTTATCATGTACAATTCCCATTTTCCCAATTTATCTTCATTTTTTCTTCATTTTACTCAATTTTTCTCCATTTTCCCAAAAATTTCCCAATTTTTCCTAATTTTTCACAGTTCACAATCAAGAAAGTACCGAAGAGCAAAAGTTATTCTGATCTCAGCTGAGCGTGACTTCGAATTTTTCTTTGTGTCATTTTTATCATGATTGTAAAGATTATTTCAATTTATCCAGAGTTTTACAGTTGATTTTTTAAGAGCAGATATCCGTATACTAAGAACAAAATTTTGATTGGGAGAATTTAAACGAATTTTGTCGTAACTGTTCAGTGTCTATAACCGCGTTATCGTCGGTCGTCATCGGAAAAACTTAAAATTTCAGCCGCCGACAATAACGGATGATAAATTACGGAAATGACCTACATCTATGCTCGGCCATAGAAAAAGTGGCTGCATTAAAAACTTCCGTGGCTACTTGAAGCCAGATATCTGATGATATCGTAATACCTCGTGATATGATTCACGTTTGAATTTTTGTCATCGCTGAGGATTCAGAAGTTAGGCACATTAGCTGCTTCTTCCGTCTAGGCTTCGATCATGGTACTGATGGCTGAAAATCGCCAACGAATTGCAAGTTTCGCGCCCTAAAGTTTGGTGCACAAAACTTTTGCTCTATTCCTTGCAATAAATGGACTTGGGTCATGAACCCTGTCATTGTAACAACAAGTTGATCCACTGTGAGCATGGAAATGCAGACATTCTCTTTCATTCACATCGAACTTATCGCGAGCAGTATTTTCGTCGTTTTATGTTCTGCTTTCAACGACTGCGTCAATAAGGGAACTTATGGGCTTTCGCTGTGGTGCTCTGAGGTAAGCATCTCATTTTGAACAAAAAGACCTTGTTTCGATTTTGGTCCATTGTTTTCATCAAGCCCCGTACAGCTATTCTGCCGATGATAGAAATAGAAGAAAATGGATTGGAGAAGTTGATTAATTAGAAAATTAGATTAGATGTTCGTTTAAACCTTCCTAACTGTAACAAAGGCGTTCCAAAGAGAGAAAGGACTGAGGCACCTTTTAGCAGGGAGAAAAGGAAACTCGGAATTTCTGCACAACATGTATAAAAAAATAAGTTGAGAAAGAAGTTCATGAAACAAGATAAAAGTTCAAGAAGAAAGTAGTCGGTGCTGAAAAACAGGGCAGCAATGAAAGAGCAAAAGATGGTGCGTCACAAAATAAAAACCAGTTCTATTTCAACAGAAGAAAGCCAACCAAACCTTTAGCTCACGACCTGACTCCATCAGAAAAGTTTCATTGTAAGAAAAGTTACAAAGAACAATCGCATGAAAATATCACGATAGTCACTGCAATTCCAAATGATTATTATTCAGACAGTGTTCACTTCAGAGTTACGGTATCTCGGAAGAAATATGAGAAGCATGAACGGTACGCGAAAATATCACGATTACTTCGAACCATATTATATACTGAAAGCTAAAGCAATTCCATAAGATCATTATTATTCAGACGACGTTTCCTCAGAGTTATGAAATTCTGGAAGAAATTTAAGAAGCGTGAATGGTACACGAAAATACACCTACTTTGAATTGGCATCATACAATACGCAAGTCTCAAACTTCATAAGCGCACGAGTTACTTTTTTTTGCGATTTTTTTTTGGGGTTGTCGGAGAGCTTCGTAGGCAAAAGTTGTACCTGCTGCAGTAGGTTGTATTTCATATCTACATTTCTCGCAACGAAGGGAACGTATTTGTCCGTGCTTTTCTCTCAACCATTTTTTTGGACAATTATTATTCCGATGGGTATTACGATCCCCACATGTGAATATCAGATTAGATTATTAGTTAGTTTAAGCCTCCCTATCCTCAACAAATAAGATCCAAAGAGAGGAAGGAAGAAGGCACCATTTAGTGTGGAGTTAACGGAACGTGGAATCTATGCAGAAAGGGCATAGAAACAGTAAGATGAGAAAGAAATTCATGAAACAAGATTAAAGTTGAAGAAGAAAGTAGTAGGTGTTGAAAAAACAGGAAAGCAGTGAACCGAAAAAAAGTTGGTCCGTAACAAAACAAAAACCTATGTTATTTTAACAAAAAGAAAGCCTATCAAACCTTTAGCTCGGGCCCTCACATTGTCCTCCTGGGAGCGCCAATTCCCATAGATACAATAGTTGTATCCCCCTAGGGGGCTTGTGAATATCAACTAAGGATTCTTAATGTTAAGGTATTTGATAATCAATGCAATACATTTCATCTATCAACTTTAGTGGAAATTAGATCATATGTTAGCTTAAGCCTCCCTAACCGCAAAAAAATTGCGTTTCAAGGAGAGGATGAAAGAAAGTACCAATTAGGATGAAATAAGGGAACGCCGAATCTATGCAAAACGGGGCATAGAAACAGTAAGTTAGGAAAGAAGTTCATGAAACAAGATAAAAGTCGAACAAGAAAGTAATAGGCGCTGAAAAACAAGACAGCAATGAACCGAAAAAAGGTGGTCTTAACATAACAAAAAAAACATTTTACTTCAACAAATAGAAGGCCTACCTAACTCTCAGCTTCGGTCCTCCCATTTTGCCTCTGGTAGCGCTAATTCCCACAGCTACAATAATTGTGTCCCCCTGAGGGGATCAACTTTATTGAAAATAAACTGATTTTCTTCTTCTAATTGGGCTACAATCAGTGATTCCACGTGATCAAGTGAGAACTACCTGCGTGATGCCTATTTGTTTTAGTGCTCTAGTTTTCTATTGAGGGACTTTCTTCACGCGAGCTTTTATTCTATATCAGCTAATGAAGAATACCTGACTGTGATCGATGAACCTCAATTTCTCAGGTTGCTGCAGTACTAAAATGCCGCGTTGGTGTGCAGACGAAATCATTTGCTCCAGTTGCTTCTCATATTTCTTGGCTGTCACTCTTGGAAAGAGAAGTCAGATATGGTGTTTCATAAGTTGGCTCAACCATTATTTGTATCATTATTTTTGAAATAAATATCCTCATAATTGTATTACATCATTTTCCGTCGAACGCCAGGAGTTATTTTAAATATAATTTATTGTTACAACTGTTCTTCGCTCTTTGTTTTCAGCTGCTGATGTTTCACACACGACACGTCAAGCTTTTATAAACAGAATTTAATCAATTGAACTCTAAATTACATTACCACGTTTTTATTGAATTGATTAGGTGCTCACAATTTTCCCCTTCTTTTTGAAAATGTGAAATTTTTTAACAAACGGCTTCGAAACAATTTTCATCGATAATTGTAGATTGATTTCGAAAGTACGGCATGTTAATAAACCACATTTTCATGTATTTTTCTCATGTTCCTACCATTCGAAAGAATTTTCATCAAAAAAGTAAAACTTTCAAAATATTTGCATCTTACATAGTCACGTTCTTACATGTTTCCGTCAGGTTTTTCCAAACTGAGTGACAAACAGAGTCATGGACCTTCACGTGCTACTTCTGCTGCTGCTGTCGGCAACAGCTTCATCACCCACACAGTACCAATCTATTGTGAAGAACGTCATGGTGCACTACTATAATTCCATCTTACCGGCCGATTCCCGTTGTGAGTGCACCAATATTAATTTCAAAAGCCGCGCATATTAGCTAAAGATTCCTTACCCACATCGAAGGTGATTTACATAAAGTAAAAAGGAAGAGACCATTTTCTACGGACTGTAAAATGTGCGGGATCAATGCACAAGTTCTGTTCCCGCACAAGATTGATTGTTTGATTATAAGTTAATATTAGCCTCCCTAACGACAACAAAGATGTTCAAAGAGAGGAAGGGTAAAAGCACCTTTAGAATGGAGTTAATTGAACACATAATCTATGCATTAGGTATATAGAAACAGAAAGTTAAGAAAGAAGTTTATGAAACAAGTTAGAAGTTGAAGAATAAAGTAGTAGATGCTGAGAAACCCGCAGTTATGATGCATTTCTTCTCATGCGCTTAAGATACCCTAGGTTGGAATGAAAAGGAAGAAACGATAGAGAAGAGATCGTGAAGAAGGTGTGAGCGAAGAAAGATGTTAAGTAGGTACAAAACATAGAAGTTTCAAAGGCCTAGAAATCTATCAGGATTTCCCAAGGTGCCCCAGACCTCGCAGTACATAATAGACAAACCTACCTTGCCTTGATCTTCTGCTTGCTCTTAACTCCTTGAGGTGCCATAGCCGCGAGTATTTTCTACTAAGGAGCTTGCAATATCTCTTTCAGGTATTCCATATACACTCATACAGGGTGTTTTTTAAATACGGGACCCGACAAATTTTTTAATAATTTTTGACACAATGAACAAATTTTTGAAAACGAAACGGCAGTAGAATCCTGAGATTAAAATCTCTTATTTGTTACCCACGTATTTATAATACAATCAAAATAAGAATCAGACGACACAGCGAAATTTACCCTTCTTTGAAACTGCAGGCAAGATGACGAACTGGACAAAACAACAATTAGCTTTCATAAGCACTGCATACTTCTCTAATGTAAGGAGCACTGTCATAGCCCAGCGAAGTTTCAAGAGAGTACTCTCGTGTAATATAAACAAATATTTCTCGTTTGCGTACAAGGTGCGTGCAGGAACATGTGCAACGTGCTCCCTTCATGCATCGCGACATCGTACGTGTACGATACGTCCGAGTGTTACCTGATGGAGGGGGCACGCGGACCGGTGTACGTTAAATGGCAGGACGGCGTGGTCACGTTCTCCAAGTACCAGCTAGGTCTGTTATGATCATCAGCAAAGTCTGCAGCAAGTACCAGCTAGGTCTGTTATGATCATCAGCAAAGTCTGCAGCAAGTACCAGCTAGGTCTGTGATGATCATCAGCAAAGTCTGCAGCAAGTACCAGCTAGGTCTGTGATGATCATCAGCAAAGTCTGCAGCAAGTACCAGCTAGGTCTGTTATGATCATCAGCAAAGTCTGCAGCAAGTACCAGCTAGGTCTGTTATGATCATCAGCAAAGTCTGCAGCAAGTACCAGCTAGGTCTGTTATGATCATCAGCAAAGGCTGTAGCAAGTACGGACTATGTTTGCCACGAGTACCAACTAGGTACTAGCCAACAGTGCCAAAGTGTTCGTGAGGCTCGTCGAAAATGTCAATCAGGTTTGCCAAATGAGCCAGTCAGGTTTGCCAAATGAGCCAGTCAGGTTTGCCAAATGAGCCAGTCAGGTTTGCCAAATGAGCCAGTCAGGTTTGCCAAATGAGCCAGTCAGGTTTGCCAAATGAGCCAGTCAGGTTTGCTAAATGAGCCAGTCAGGCTTGCCAAATGAGCCAGTCAGGCTTGCCAAATGAGCCAGCCAGGTTAGCCAAATGAGCCAGCCAGGTTAGCCAAATGAGCCAGCCAGGTTAGCCAAGTGAGCCAGTCAGGTTAGCCAAGTGAGCCAGTTAGGTTTGCCAAAAGATTCAGTTATAGGTTTGCCAAAATTGTCAGGTTAACCAAAAAATATCAGTTCGGCTTGCCAAACAAGATAAAACTGGATCGTGCCATCATTGGATGCTTGTTGTGAAATTCCAGCGGCATTAAATTCCTAGAAGAACATTCTTTTGATCAAAATTGATTTTTTCAAGATAGTGTATTTGTTATACAATTGTGAGCATGGATAATTAGGGTTACCTGAAATTTTAGGACAAGTTTTAACTGACAATTTACTGTTTTTCTCTGCAGTGAGAATGTTCCTGACGCGAGAAATGACCCAATACGGAGCTCTGGAGAACCAGGGGAAAATGTGTCGATTGGAAGACGGATGGCTGGTGGAGATCATAAGTACGGAGGACGAGCACAACCATGCGAAGAACTTAATTGCAGGTGCGGTGTAGAACGAGATTTAGGTTGGATAGAACAATTTTAAATAGTGATCAAGAGACCTCACGTATATCCCCTGGGAGTGCTAATTCCATACATACAATAGTTGCATCCCCCTGGGGTCTGGTGGGGGTCTGATCAATGCAAAACTGTGATTAATGATAGCCATCAATACGATGGAGTTTCTATTTCACTATCTAAAATCCCAAACTAAATTTCCTTCACTTGCCAGTTAGCCCCATCATGGGAATTTTCGAAATTTTATGAGCTCGTTTCATGCAGAAAGTGTAAACATCAACACCTTTAATAAAAGGTATTTTTATTTATTTTTTATGAAACTCGAACTGCGTGGGTTGATAAGGATGCATTTTATGATTTGATTTACAGTTATTATTAGCGACGTTGAAACACAAACTTGAATGAATCATTAACATGTTTTTGAATTAGCATTCCTGTGAAACCTTGATCATTAAAAAATCTTGCTCATATTTATACTCTCTGTTTCCAGCTGGAGGGTACAAGTATGAAGAAGAGAGGTACGCATACGTGTCGGCGTATGCCACTTACAACAACCAAAGTCTGTTTTGGCCTAACGGATCTGCCGTCTCGTCAACGCTTTTTGAACAGTTTGGGAGACTGGGCAGTGGAGGACCAACGTCTGTGCTCGGAGAGCTTGGAAAACTTCACTTCATCTCTCTGCCAAGCTTTCACAATTATCCGGTTCTCTGCTACGGTTACCCTACTGAACTGTGATCCAGTTACTGATGATGGTAGAGAGTCAGCCAATTTCAGTTTAAGAACACTTAGTTTTGATCACATTGCTGATGCTGGGAGAGAGTCAGTCAATTTCAGTTGAAGAACACTTAATTTTGATCACATTACTGATGCTGGGAGAGAGTCGGTTAGTTTCAGTTAAAAAACACTTAGTATTGATCAAGTTGCTTATGATGGAAGAGAGTCAACTAATTTCAATTAAAGAACATTGAGTTTTGATCAATTTGCTGAAGACAATATAGAGTCAACGTCAATTTTAGGTACAGAGAATAACCAACTTTCATGAAAGAGATGTCCATTTACAATGTGTGCGTTGAAAATATTCTTCACATAGTTTACATGCAGGTAAACGTATATTTAATGACTCTTTTTACAGGTCGATTGTGATTTTCAATTTATGAAGAAGGGCAAAATTAAGAATACTGTGTATCTTCATCCATTTATCGTAACAATATTTCATTAGTGATGTGTGATAAGTTTACATTGGGCGAAACTACTTCCATGCTGCTGCCATAGAGCAACTGTGATTACATAAGTATAGAAAAAATAGAAATAACAACCCTATACCAACAGTGATTATAGAATTCTATTGAAATAATAGTCATATAACAACTGTAGTTATAGAAAATAAAAATTGACTTTAGAAATTAGCCAAGTGGCTCATCGTCAGGCTGCTACGAAAGTACCAAGCAGCCATTCACCAATCACGCACAGGCAACGTAGTAAGAGTGGTTAAAATGGAAGATTAGATTAGATTATGGTAGTTTAAGCTTCCCTAACCGCAACATAGACGTTTCAAAAAGAGGAAGGAGGAAGGCACCATTTAATATGAACTTTTAAGGGAGCACGTAATCTATGCACAAGGAGCGTATAAACAGCAAGTTGAGAAACAAGTTCATAAAACAAAATCAAAATTGAAGGAAAGAGTAATAAGTGCTGAAAAACAGGACAGCAGTAAACCGGAAAAAAAGATGGTTCTTAAAGCAAACAAGAGAAAAATTTTATTGCAACAAATAGAATGTCTTTTTAACTCTGTGCTCGGGACCTGACATTCCTCCAGGTAGGGGTAGAAGGGAAAAAAACGTTTCACCTTCACAAACATCAACATTCTCGCACGAGCACTAGCACTTTCGTTTGCACATAGTTATGAAGATGTGTTTCAAATAAATTTAACACAGAATGTTCCATTGTGTTTTGTTCCTACCCTCAATAGCCAAAAGGGTATAGTTTCAGTAGTGGCGTATTCCAGTAACGATGCATCGAATGCGTCTTAGTAGAATACTATCTCCCTTCATCACTTATTGGGTAATGAAAGCTGACACTATTATTTTCTGTCAAAGTTATTGACCCCCTAAATGAGCTCCACAGAAACGCCAGTACAATGGGAAAATTCCTCCAGAATGATGATAAACACTGTTCCTACTGAAGGACCCACCGGTGGTCACTGAGGACGTTTTCGTAATCCTGCTAACCGACTTGCAGTCACTAACTCAATTTTAATTAATTCTTAATGAAAGCTAAATGAAGGCACGATCTGGTTCATGTTTGCAATTTTCAAAATCGCCTACTCCAATTGACTTTAAATTTGATTGAAAATTGAACTTTAGCTTAACCCATCTCAGGAAACTTATTTAAATACGTTTAATCGTGGATTTACGTGCATAGAATTTGCTAGAAAGCTTATAGTGAACCATAAACCAAAAAGGAGTTGGATTACTTACGAACTGTGCGCTTCATTTCGGCTCCAAAACTCCTGTTAACACATTGACGACGTCTGCACAGTTGCTACGATAGGTTTAGTTAGGTTGCAAATAGCAGATTGAAAACCCGTCTTTACAGTTGGGTAATATTTTCATCTTTTCTAAGAACCGTGTAAAATTACATTAGTTCAATAATATTTTAACTTAAACACTAATGTCTATTTTTCCCAATGGCAGTGAATTAATTGAAATGCTCTGAATTGATGCCGATGCGTAAATCAGCAATGTAAGGTCAAGATAGGACAAGCTTGCCATGGATAGCTCGTCAACTGCGGTGGGTTAAACTGAAGTTCAATATTCAGCTCAAATTTAAAGTGAATTTAAGTGAGTGATTTGGAAAATAGCAAACCCTAACTCAATCGTGCTTTTATTTAGTTTGGAGCAAGTATTTATGAAAATTGAGTTTGTGACTGCTGGCTGGTCGGAAGCATTAGAAAAATTCCCTCCGTGTACACCGGCGGCTTACGTCGCTGTCAGAGTGCTTAAGGCGAGGTTTGAGTAGATTCATATTTACTATGTTCAGTCAAAGGTTTCTTGCTTTCAAAAACGGTCATTCGTTGAAAGGACTGATTACATGCAAAATCTGATGCTCTACGGTAGTTGATTGATGTAATGACTATCGAAATGACCAATGTCTCTAAAACTATTAACCCCTACGATAGCTTTCATTACCAAATTCTCGAGTTAAAGCCTAATAATCGCAGATAAATATCCTATCTCGAGCCTAATGTCGTACGCGCATTTCTAATGTAACTTTAACCCAAAACACCTATTTAGGCTGTCCGAAATATATGAAGCAGTTACTCAAAATTTAAAGGCGTTACTTTATTCTCAGGAATGGCATGAATGATTGGATCGAATATTTGGAAACTCCTTATAATCAAGTAACGCATTTTTCCTTGAGAAACAGCGGGAATTCTGCCCGTGCTTCTTAGTTCTGTCTCGGAAAATATTTCCTCAATAATTTCGCTGAACATAAATTATATTAAATTAAATCCGTTGGAAAACTAGACTGGTGAAATACTTTGTCTATTGAAATAAGTGGAACCTTGGAGGAGGCTAGATCCTCGACTACTTCTAATTTAGTTAAGAGTTAATACAACATATAAAAACAACTCATTAACATATTTACCGCGCTTCCGCAGTAGTTAACTTTGGGTTTGGTTAAGTTGTACATAAGTAACAGAATTAGGAAAACAACTTTATTGCTGGAATACATTTTATCCTTCCTATCAAATAAGAAAATGCAATAGCATGTTGACATTACACCTCGTCTCTTAACATTTATTTTTTTTTAAAGATCGCGAAACAAATGAAATATCATTTATTTATACCGGAACGTAGAAGTGCAATTTACTGAATGGTACACATACGGCCCAATGCGCAGGGGACGTGTTGACCAAAAAATGAAATTCTACTTTTCGATCAAAAACTGCTAGCCAGCATTGCCGTTAGAGTTCTTTATCTGAACCAAAAGGCATATTGCAAGCAATTTAAACATTTTATTTAGCACAAGCGATACAGCAGTAGATTGTTTTTTCAAGTCTAGTGCAATGGACACATTTGATCATAACTGCACGCAGTCGTATCGAGGCAGCTGATAGTGACAGAAACTTTTTACATCCGACCCAATAATTTCGCTGTCTCGGAATAGCAGATGCAAAGCCTCACTTTGCCGTCGTGACTGCTACAGAACAGACGTCGGCTGCCCGCTCAGATAGTTGAGAATGCAAAAGGCCATGGTGGTACGCCAAAAGTTCGTAGAGAATCGCGAACTAAAGTTAAGTGAACAACATGTTCATAAGGAAGAGTTTGAAGTAAAACGAAAGTGAGAAATTAATTTTTTCCTGTTCCATATTAGAAGAATTTTGTATTTTTAATTAATTCAATTAAGATATACATGCATACTTTCATGTTCTGCTAAGAATATTAAGACAAAAATTAGATCCTGATCCTAAATTCGTAATTCATTTACACGTATTCAACTTTATGCAATTGAACGAGCGAGTTTAACAAATCCATTGATATATAGGGCGAGTGGGAAAAGCTATTCCATGTCGGAGGCTTTAATTTTCATTTCCTAATCCATTTACATTGTGTGAAATTATCGATATATTTTGTTAGTACTATCTTTGGAACGCTAAGTGCAGGTATGTCACCTAATATTTTGTAAAATAATTTTTGCTGTATAATACGATTTAATTCATTACAAGAACTTGAAATTCAAAGTGATGGTCTGCCGGGACCACCATAAGTTATTCACAGGGGCCAGCTGAACTAGAATCACGGGAAGAAAGTTAACTCAGTTTCGAATTTATTCTTCAGTTATACCGCTCCTTGTTAGCTATTGGAACACCACAGCGTTTAAGAAATGAGAGAGAATAGCCAGTGTATAAAAGTCTTTTCATCTATCTATAACATTTAAAATAAAGCCATGCTCTTTAACCTTAAAATAAATATATACTGTTTGCACTAACATGTGCAGAAATCAGAAAAGATCAAATACAGTGCTCGGTGTGAGAAGTTTTCTGGAATCTTAGAAGTTTTCACAAACCTGGCATTAGATGCATTAGGTGTGTTCACATAAGACCTATAAACAGTTACTAACATGCACCGAATGTCCCCCTGTTCCAGTACAACGGACATACAATTCTGCCAACCTATAAAAATATTGCAAATAAAATTCAACTTGCCGAATCTGTCCTGTGTAAGTTGAGGTCACTGATTCCAATTATGCCATGAGTCATTTTCTATCGGGCCAAGCTTTCTTGCAATGAGTTACCTCCCATTTACTACAGGCTATATACAGGTAGACCACCAATTACTACTGGGAAAATGCTAAACCACTTCAAATTAATGTAATTCGAAACCCATGACAAATGTGCAGAATTAACTTATAATTACTTTTACTTACCTTGGCAAACACTTTGTGGATTCATCAGTTGCTTCTGCGAAGTCGGCCATCATGTGAACGTCCCAGCGACCTTGATATCGATCTTCAATGATCAACATTTCATTTTTCTCTCCATCATTTATCGATTGAGTGAAAGCTTGATCTTCAATCAGCTTCCTAATTTGAGGGCAGTCGAGTTTGAGTTCTCGAGCTTTGAAATTTTCCCGTTACACCAGGAAACGCGTCACTCAAATACTTAAAAGAGTCACTGTCAGTTTTGAGCGCCTTGAACCGTTTCATAAGGCCTACTTTAATATGAAGGGGCAGGAAAACAACTTTTTGGTGTTCCATTAGGGGTTCAATATTGATGTTCTTTTCAGCATCAGTGTATTTTTCCTTAACTGGCTGTAGTATACGTCAAAACTTACTGTAACATTACTCCTTTCAGTTCACACGATTAGATTGTAAGTTAGTTTAAGCCTCACAAACCACAACAAACATTTTCCTTTGAGAGAATGGAGGATGGCCCTTTCAAGTACAGAATAAATAAAACACAGGTACATTTTGAGGTCCAGAACAATTATTTCAAGCTCATTTTAGCCGTATAAAATACCCATTATACAAGAATCGTAGGTAAATTAATATATTTTTGCACACTATATTCAAAGGGTCAAGTGTATTTTCGGTATACAAGAGGCAAAATACTGCATATCAATGCATTAAAAATTTAAAGGAACCTTCGAATGGTCTGGGGTACAAATACATTTACTAAGCACCTTTCCATTAGTTAGGAAAAATTGATGCAAAAGTCTGCTTACAGTTTCTCGAGCAGCATGTCATTCTTAATTTTGCTCCTGTCTATGTTCAATGTCGCTCCTGTTTATATTCAATTAACTGTTTTGGTGATTAACGACGCTCTTTGCACCAAGTCTAAAAAGTTGAGAATTTTCTTTTTTTCCGAAAAGGGAAGAAGTATCGCTAATGACTTAAGTGGCTTCAAGTCCAAGCCTGGACTTTACAGTGTACATTAAAAAGAGAATGAAGAAAAATCTTACAAGTGAAAGGTTAATGGAATAGAATATAAAATGGAATAGAAAAGGTAAATCTAAGTTTTACAAGAAGAAAATAATAATAATCATATGTAGGGGAAAGAGTTGGATGGTCACTAAGCATACATGATTGTTCACTAGTTTTAATTTAAAATTTGACGTAAACGAGTTTACTGGTTTTACTCATATTTCAACCGAAGGAAAATTCAATTTATTCAATTTGCATTGCGATACTTCCAAGAACAATTTATGTAAAATATTTGAAGCTTTCCGTAATTAATCATCAATTTTTCTATCCAATTCATTTCCCATTTCCTTCAAACTCATGCAATATCTGAAAAGAAAAAGTGGAATGTTTCATTGCCAATTCACTTTTGAAAAGTCTTCAGTTTGTTACACATTTACACCCGCTGTATTTTGAATCATTCAAAAGTGATGAGCAAATCGAAAATCGCAGATCCTGTGTGCATGTTTGACAATCCCTGTGTGCAAGGACTCTCAGGGACAAGCATTGTTCACAAATCCTAGACCAAATCGACTTTTGCGTGATATCACATAAACAGGTAGAGCACACAAGATTAGATTAAATGTTAGTTTAAGTCCCCCTATCGCAATAAAGGCGTCCTAATGAGAGGAAGGATATGGAGTTTAGTATGGGTTTAGGGAGCGCGGAATCTATGCACAAGGTGCTTAGAAACAATAAGATGTGGAAGAAGTTTATGAAGCAAGATATAAATTGAAGAAGAAAGTAATAGGTGCTGAAAAACAGGACAGCAGTAAACCGAAAAAAGGTGGTTCGTAACAAAACAAGATACCTATTTAATTTCAACCAAAACATACAAAACCTTTAGCTTGGGACCTCACACATTCCCCCTGGGAGCGCTAATTCCCATAAATACAATAGTTGTCTTCCCCTGAGGGTTAACGCTTACAACCTAGCACTGCGTAAAGTTCCCAGTATTTTGGGAATTTTCAGGCTCTCATGGGCTCGTGAGAATGGTTTATTGAATTTGTGCGACAAATATGGTAGATTAGATTATTAGATTATCATTTAGTTTAAGCCTCCCTATCCTCAATAAATGAGATCCAAAGAGAGGAAGGAAGAAGGCACCATTTAGTATGGAGTTAAGGAAACGTGGAATCCATGCAGAAAGGGCATAGAAACAGTAAGATGAGAAAGAAGTTCATGAAACATGATCAAAGTTGAAGAAGAAAGTAGTAGGTGATGAAAAAACAGGACAGCAGTGAACCGAAAAAAAGTTGGTCCGTAACAAAACAAAAACCTATGTTATTTTAACAAAAAGAAAGCCTACCTAACATTTAGCTCGGGCCCTTACATTTTCCCCCTGGGAGCGTTAATTCCCATAGATAGACATATATGGCATCATAAATTGAGTTAACACGTTCCCCGCGTATCGGGCCATATGTGTACCAACAGGTAAATTGCCCATTTATGTGGCGGTATAAATGCACCACATTTTATCTGTTTCGCGACATTTTTTGAAATAATTGTTATCACACGAGGCGAAATGTTATCGTGCAATTGTATTTTTCATATTCATTAGGAAGAATTAAAATTTATTCAAGCTGGAAAATCGATTTCTCTATTCTACTACTTCTATTTCTCTATTCTAGCCTAACCAAGCCAACCGTTAACAGCCGCGGAAACGCTGGGAACGTGTAACAAGCTTCCCGTGTGTTGGGCCATATGTGTACCACTGGGTAAATTGCCTCTCCACGTACCGGTATATATGAATGATATTTCATGTTTCCCTGCCTTTTTGAAAATAACTTTTCATATGAGGAGAAATGTTACCTCTTAAATTGTATTTTTAATATTTCATTAAAAGAATAAATATGTCTTCCGAGCAGTAGAGTCGATGTCACGATTTTGCTACTTACAACCTAACCAAACCAACCGAGAACCGCGTAAACGCTGCGAACGAGTTAAAAACAAAGAACACGTTATAGTAAAAATGTTCTCTTGTAGTGAATATACAGTATGGTCAAAATTATTTTAAAAAACAGTTAGTGACGTCAGGTGAGCGTGATTCTGTCCTGATCAGCCCAACAAATCAGTGCAATAATTTACCGAGACGCTGCAAAAGTTTCTGCAGTGATCGGACGATTCGGTCAATGGATGCAGTGGTCTGAGGGAAGTTGTGAACGTGATAATTATTGAAGGCCAAACAAAAAAGCAAAAGTTTTTTGCGGTTGCAGAGGTTAATACGAGGCGCTAATATATTGTTGCGGTTGCAGAGGTTAATACGAGGCGCTAATA
>JACJUY010001600.1:63311-78829 GCA_014220935.1 Platorchestia sp. MABIK
GCAACAGCAGAGTCTGTCGTGAGCATCAGCAGAGTCTGTCGTGAGCATCAGCAGAGTCTGTCGTGAGCATCAGCAGAGTCTGTCGTGAGCATCAGCAGAGTCTGTCGTGAGCAACAGCAGAGTCTGTCGTGAGCATCAGCAGAGTCTGTCGTGAGCATCAGCAGAGTCTGTCGTGAGCAACAGCAGAGTCTGTCGTGAGCAACAGCAGAGTCTGTCGTGAGCAACAGCAGAGTCTGTCGTGAGCATCAGCAGAGTCTGTCGTGAGCATCAGCAGAGTCTGTCGTGAGCAACAGCAGAGTCTGTCGTGAGCAACAGCTGAGTCTGTTATGAACATCAGCTAAGTCTGTCGCAAGCACAGATTACGTTTGTCGCGAGTACCAGCAAGGAACTTGCAAACAGTGCCAAAGTGTTAGCTAGGTTCTTCAAAAGTGTCAGTCAGATTTTCGAAAAAAATAGGTTTGACAATAACATGAGTTAAATTTGCCGAAAACATCAGTTAAGTTTGCGAAAAGTATTAACTAGGCTTGTCAAAGGTTATCAGATAGGTTTCGCCAAAAGTGTCAGGTTTTCCAAATAAATAAATAAGCAATCCTTTTTTAACTAGGCTGGCCTAAAGGATCGGGTTTGCCAAAAGCACTATTTGGCGCTGTTGAAATTTCAGCATCATCAAATTCCTAAATAAATAAAAAATAATAAGCATCCAATTCTTGAATAAATAAAAAAGTAATATAAATGGCTTTCTCTTCTCGTCACGATAATGAATTTGTTTTATAATTGTAGATAAGCATAACTTAAGTTACCTCAAATTTTAGGTCGAGTTCTGATTGTGATTCTATTATTTTTTCTGAAGTGAGAATGTTCCTGACACAAGAAATGACCAACAATGGCGCTCTGGAAAACCAGAGGAAAATTTGTGAATCAGAAGGCGGATGGCTGGTGGAGATCATAACTACGGAGGACGAGTACAACCATGCGAAGGTGTTAATTGCAGGTACGGTGTAAATACGGGTTAGACAGAACGATTTTGAATAGCTATTTAATGTAAAACTTTGATTAATGATAGAAATCAACACGACAAGCTTCAATGTCATTGTCTAAAATAGCAAACCAACTTTCCTTCACATGATTGGCCCCCCTTTTACAGGAATTTTTAATCTTTGGTGAGCCCATTTCAGTGCAGAAAGGATAACGTTAACAGCGTTGATAAAAGGCGTTTTTCTTTATTTATTGGCAAATTTAATAGATTGGGTGGGTTAATGAGAATACACGTTAAGATTAAGTTTACAGCGCTCATTACCGGTCTCGAAAAACAAATTTGCGTGAACAATTCACATTTTTTGAATAAGCATTTCTATTTCTATGAAATTTCGACAATAAAAACCTGCTCATATTTTCATTACCTGTTTCCAGAGGGTGGACACCAGTATAGGAATGAGAAGTACGCATACGTGCCGGCGTATGACACCTACAATGACCAAACTCTGTTTTGGCCCAACGAATCTGCCGTCTCGCCAGCGCTGTTCAAACCGTTTAGAACTCTGGGCGATGGAGGACCAACGTCTGTGCTCGGAGAGCTTGGAAAACTTCATTTCATCTCTCAGCCAAGCACTTTCTATTATCCGGTCCTCTGCTACGGCTACCCTACTGAGTTTTGATCGAGTGGCTGATGATTAGAGAGTAGCCAATTTCAGTTAAAGAACACTGAATTTTGATCAATTGGCTGATGCTAGGATAGAGTCAACGTTAATTTTAGTTATAAAGAATAACAGTTCGTCTTGGAAAATAATTTACGTTCTATTAGAACGCAGGTTGAAAATTTTCTTGTCGTAGTTTATCAGTTGATTAACGTATAATTAATTACCCATTTCACAGGTCTTTTAAAATTGTCAATAACGAAGAAATGCGAAATTAAGAACACCGAGTTACTGAATCTTCATCCATTTATCAAAAGGTTATTTCATTAGTTATGAGTTAAATTTACATTTGGCGATATTGCATCAATGCTGCAACCATATGACAACTGCGATTAGGGAAATCGAATAGAACAATGTATAAGTAACGAGTCTAATGGCTAAATGTTGGGCTGCTATGAAAGTCCCATACATCAGACACTAATCACGCACGGGCACCATAGTAAGAGTGGGTAGGAGGGAACATTAAGCCTCCCTAACCGCAACATAAACGTGTCAAAGAGAGGTAGGAGGAATGCACCATTTAGATTATAAGTTAGTTTAAGCCTCCCTAACCGCCACAAAAAAAGCGTATCGAAGAGAGGAAAGAGAAAGGGACCATTTGGTATGGAGATAAGAGAATGAGGAATCTATGCAGAAGGGACATAGAAACAGTAAATTGAGAAAGAAGATTATGAAACAAGATCAAAGTTGAAGAAGAAAATAGTAGGTGCTGAAAAACAGGACAGCAGCGAACCGAAAAAAGGTGGTCCTTAACATATCAAAAAAACTTTTATTGCAACAAAACGCAGGCCTACCTAACTCTCAGCTCGGGCTCTCACATTTTCCCCCTGCGAGCGCTAATTCCAAAAGATACAATAGTTGTATCCCCCTGAGGGGGGAATGCAACATTCAATATAGACCCAAGGGACAGGGAAATTTAAACACAAGAATCATAGAAACAGTAAATTGAGATAGAAGCTCATGAAACAAAGTAAAACTTTAAAAATAAAGTAGTGGGTGCTGAAAAACAAGACAGCAGTGAACCTGAACAAGATGGTCCCTAACAAAACCAACAAAATTTTTATTGCAACAAAAAGAAAGCCTATATAGCTCTCAGCTCGGGACCTGACATATTCCCCTTGGGAGGGTAGAAGGGAAAAAACGCTTCACTTTCACAGACACTAATGTTCTTGCACGAGCACCAGTACATTCGTTTCCACACAGTAATGAAGATGTATTCCAATAAAAATTAACTCAGTTTGTTTCATTGTTTCACTTTAACCTCAACAGCCGAAAGGGTATCGTTGCACTAGTGGTGCGGTCCCTGTAAAAGGATTCGAATGCGTCTAAGTAGCATATTTTCGTCCTTCAATTCAAATTAAAAAATAAAACCTGACACTAGCAATTTCTATCGATGTAATTGAATACCTTAATGAGCACTACACTAACGCCAGTAACTTGGAAATATTCCTCCAGAATGATGATTTACTTACACGGTTCCTGCTAAACGACCCACCGGTGGCCACAGAAGAAATTTTCATAATGCTCCTGACCGACCAGTAGTCACAAACTCAAGTTTTCACAAGTACTTAATGAAAGCTAAGTGAAGGCTTGATTCACTTAATGTTTTCTGTTTTCGAAATTGCTTACTACTATTGACTTTCAATTTGAGCCTAAGATTGAACTGCAGTTTGACCAGTTGCGGTCAAAGTGTTATAGTAAGGCTTTGTTGACTCGTTAACCGAGACTTGATTGAGATGAAGTTCAGTATTCAGCTCAAATGCAAAGTAAATTGTTGTGAGCAATTTGAAAAATAGTGAACATGAATTGAATCGTCCTTTTATTTAGTTTGGAGTAAGTATTTCTGAAAATTGAGTTTGTGACTCCTGGTCAGTCAGCAGCATTATGAAACTCCCCTCCGTGTACACCGGAGCCTCATTAACACGAGATTTGAGTAGGTTCATATTTTTTATACCCTGTCAAAGGCTTATTTTCAAAAACAGTTTTCCGCAGAAAGGACTAATTACGCACCAAATCTGATGCTCTACGGTAGTTGACTGATGAAATGACTAATGAAATGATCAATGTCTGTAAAATTATTGAGCCCTACGATAGCTTTCGTAACCAAATTCTTCGGTTCGTTCTTCAAAATCGGTGATGAAATCCTGTTTCATGTATAATTTCGAAGGCTTAATTATTTTTTGAAGAAGTTACCCGAAATTTAAAGGCGATACTTTATTCTCGAGAGTGCGATGTATGATTGGTTCGAATATTTTGAAGAACCTAATAACTAAAAAAGTATATTTCTTTGAGAAACGTGAGGAATTCTACCAGAGCTTCTTTATTTTGTTATGAAAAACATTTCCTACATCGTCAATAATTTCGCTTAACGAATATTATAGAAAATAATAAAATGGTAAAATTATGGTAAATAGGAAAATAGTTAATAGTTAAAATTTATTTGGTGAATATTGTAGTGAATTAAATCCGTTGGAAGACCAGACTGGTAAAATACTTTGTCTACTGAAATGAGAATGGAACCTTGGAGGTAGACCTCTCCTCGACAACTTCTAATTTAGTTAAGAGAGGACATAATAATTTTAATAAATGCCAGACTCGCCTAACTCCGCACCTTAAAAGCAGTAAAATGAAGTTAACAAAATAGAATTTAGCTCGTCAACGATTTAAAAATTTTTTTGGGATACAGAGGTAATTGGAGACATTTTAAGACATTTTACGTGAATGAAATTGTGCTTGGAAATGCTTAGTTTTCGAGATATAGCACAAATAACATTCATGTTAAAATACATTAACGGCAGCTTCGATCTGGCCCTTCCGGTGGAAGGTGGATGCGGAACACGCGCAGTTTAATGGCGGAAATATCAATTTCGGTCTGGCTAAGTTAAGTTACGAGTATTTTATGTTTACTTAGGTTAGTTTTTTAACTAACCTAAGTTTGCCTAACCTAACTTTCCCTAACCTAACCTCACCTATCGTTACGTTAACCCTATATTTCGGCATATTTACGTGTCCGTTTGTAAATTTTATTTGCGACGTTCCTATGATTTCTAAGTTAAATAGGTCGATATTGAGTTTAATGCGCTCACGGGATTTAGGAATTTTGTTTCCAAGAATCGGTAGAAGAACATATTTAAAAATGTTTCACATGAATTAAATATTGCCCGCTAATGCGTAATTTTCGAGATATAACATTAATTACGTTCAGGAAGGAATAACATTATATGGTTGGTTGCGCAGTCGCGACATTGTTGGAACACGCCCACTTTTTTGGCGAGAAAAACAGCATCGGTTTGGTTAAGTTGAGTTAAGCTATTTTAGGTTTATTTAGGTTAGTTTAGGTTAGTTTATTTAATAAACCTAACGTTACCTAACCTAACCTCACCCATCGTTACGTCAATGCCGCATTACAGCAAATTCACGTGTCCGTTCCTTCACTTTTATATATGACGTTCTTATCGCTTCAAAGTTGAATAACTCGAAAATTACGCAGCAGCGAGCAAAATGTCATTCATGTAAAGCCTCTTAAAATGTCTCCAATTACAAATACATGGAAACAAAATTTTCCAAATCGTTGATGCGCTAAATTCAATATTGACCCTTATTGTAATAGTGCTCGAGATATAATCAAGACAGATTATTTTGCCAAATAATGCGATGCAAATAATGACTTTCTCTTTATGATAAATAAGTTTGAGCTGTTGATCAAAAATAAACACCGACACAGTTCATTAAAATTGTAAATTGAAAAAAAAGTAGTCTTTAGAAACAATATATTCTTTCGTTGAAGATGATTGGTCAAAATCTTCAAAATTACCGTCGTCTTACTCGAATGGGTCTCATCAACAATAATAATTCATTGAATAAAGAAGTTACAACATTCAATACTAAAGTACAGTTCCTATACAATCCAAGTATCCTATTTATTATTGCAAATTTTGTAATAATTGAAGGACATATTCATTGTAAAGGTTGGCCGGAGCCTTCCTCTCACCCAGGCATGAAGTTACCAAACCTTGAAAAAAGCCAAACTGAAAATCTAGTTTTTTCTTCTCTTTGATGAAATGAATGAACTTCAGCACAAAAAAATACGTCCATTAAGCTATCGATCAGCAACAACCGTAATTTGTGAATAAATATAAAAGCCCAAAAGCACGCAAGTAATCCGAGTCTACCACAATATTTTCTCCAGGTTAGTTGACCTGAAAACACCTTAATCCATATTTGACTCTGAACAATGCACTAATTCTCACAAAAACAATAGGGAGCTTTGAAATTTCCTACTATAACCAATTTCTCCTCCTATTCTTCCATGGGAAACGGATTTAATGATTTTTTAGGGTAAAAGTCACTTGCTCCTTCCTTTGTTTTTCCCTATTACAAGCACAAGCACAAATGGGACTGACATGAGTACAGCCTGCATCCATCTCCAGTTTAATTAAACACGTTGACAGCGTTGGGTTAAGCTGAAATCCAACGTTCAACGTAAATTTAAAGTCAATTGTAGTAAGCAAAGAATAGCAAACGTGACCTGTATCGTACCTTCATTTAATTTTGATTAAGTATTTCTGAAAATTGAGTTCGTGACTACGGGTTTGTCAACACCATTATGAAAATCCCCTCAGTGCACAACTGCGGCTCACGTCGCAGTCAAAGTGTTAGTTAAGCTGTATTCTAAAGTGGTGGTGCATGATACCAAATTTTCTGTACCTTCAGTAGTGTCATGTATACAAGATCACATTCTACAAATCTTAACTCATGTTAATGAAGTTAATCCCAGTTATTTAAGGAAAACGAAACTTGTTTCTAGGTTCACATATAAATATCTAAGACTAATTTTCATTCGTAAAAGTTGGGATTTTCAAAGATTGCCTGTATTAACATTCATTTACAAAGGCGTACAGCATTGCTGAGAGAGCGTCTTTGATTCCTTTTAAATGTTTTGATTCTGGGAATTAGCGTCAGACCTTACACGCTTTAGTGTGCGTTGGTCAGGCATAAACTTTGACGCTGTCAGCAAGCAGCACCTCGTCACCTGTCAGCATGAACACTGACGCTGTCAGCAAGAACACTGACGCTGACAGCAAACAGTACCTCCTCACCTGTCAGCATGAACACTGATGCTGTCAGCATGAACACTGACGCTGACAGCAAACAGTACCTCCTCACCTGTCAGCATGAACACTGACGCTGTCAGCAAGCAGCACCTCGTCACCTGTCAGCAAGCAGTACCTCGTCACCTGTCAGCATGAACACTGACGCTGTCAGCAAGCAGCACCTCGTCACCTGTCAGTGTGAACACTGACGCTGTCAGCAAGCAGCACCTCGTCACCTGTCAGTGTGAACACTGACGCTGTCAGCAAGCAGCACCTCGTCACCTGTCAGCAAGCAGCACCTCGTCACCTGTCAGCATGAACACTGCCTATATCGAACAGTAGCTTAAAATAAAATACACTCTCTTAGCAGCCATTGGTCCTAGAAATCCTACTAACGAGTGTGTTTCTCGCATTAGAGCACCTTCGCTGGCATTTCTTTGTACTTACTCATGAAAGTCAGGCTTTCGTTTGTTGCAATCTAATGAGACATACATGCGATTGGTTAAAAATATCCTGAGCGTGAAGAAAAAACTGATGTAAACTGAAGATATTGGACCTCCATTCCAGAGCCAATTAAAGTATGCAGTTCTTCCTTGTGTTGATAATGCTATGTATCTGCTATTGAAATCATCTATCACTTTTAAAAATAGATGTTTTAATTAGTGTTATTCAGAACTTTAATAACGGACGCCCCAGATCAGCAGAAACTGTGCTCAGACATTAATGGCTTAATGAAAAATGAGCCAAAATTAATGAGGAATGAAATCGATGACATGACCAATTAATGATCACGGTACTGCCAGCTCTATTGCAGTCTAAGCCAGAATCAGCCACTGGCTAAAATCAGCGTCGCGTTTCCCTTCTCACGCTGCACAACATTTGTCATATACGGATATGAGCTCCATGTATATGACTATTTGAAAGAGTAAAAAGTTTTCGCGTCCGTTAAGATAAGATCTGGTGTTGCGACGCTAGCATTGTCATTTTTAGCCAACATCCTGTTGACGAGTGACTCGAAGCAACTTTTCTCGCGCTTTACATCACTTTACTCTCGTTAGAAACAGTCTCAGTCGTTGCGTCTGAAATATTTTCACTTTTAAATTCCATCGGAATATAATATCAGCGTTATTTGATGATACATCAAAGCACTTCTTTATATTCTTATTTTGTTATAACGAATATGCAAGACGCATAAACTTCATACGTGCAATACCACGACAGCGACTTTTGATAATATTTCGTTATCTTGTGAAGTTTGAGTCACCGGACGCAAGCAGTCCTACAGCTTCACGGATGCGCAGTCGTACAGGAGTGTGGTGAACAGTGCAGGTCTGGGAGGGAACGGCTGCGCTGTTGAACAGGAGTGTGGTGAACAGTGCAGATCTGAATGAGAACAGCTGCGCTGCTGAACAGGAGTGTGGGGAACAGTGCAGGTCTGTATGAGAACTGCTGCGCTGTTGAACAGGAGTGGGGTGAACACTGTAGGTCTGCATGAGAACAGCTGCGCTGTTGAACAGGAGTGTAGTCAACAGTGCAGGTCTACATGAGAACAGCTGCGCTGTTGAACAGGAGTGTGGTGAACAGTGCAGGTCTGGGAGGGAACAGGTGTGCTGTTGAACAAGATTGTGGTGAACAGTGCAGGTCTGTATGAGAACTACTGCGCTGTTGAACAGGAGTGTGGTGAACAGTGCAGGTCTGCATGAAAACAGCTGCGCTGTTGAACAGGAGTGTGGTGAACAGTGCAGATTTACATGAGAACAGCTGTTCACTTGAACAGGAACAGTGTAGTTTTGTAGAGGAACAACTGTGCAAGAGCGCTTACGATGCAGAATTTCTACCGGTCTTATGCTCTGCAGACTTCCTCCGAAAACTAAATGTTTTCAGATATGAACTAACTAATTTAACCCAATCTCAACAACTCTCGCTATGCCGATGTAATAACAATCGGCGGTGATTACAATCTGTCCTTACAAAAACAACAAAATAACTGAGAACGTCCTAAACTTTAACAGGCTAAACTCCCCTTTTTCACTTTATAAATAAACCAATTGGAATTTCGAGCAACAATGCCGTTTTAAAAGATAATAATTTCATAATGGACCCATTTAATATTTGCAATGGAATTCTATAGCTATTGATATATAAAACCTTTTCCTATTTTCATGATGGAGAAGAAAGTTTTTCGGGTGCGAAATTATAATTCAATTCTAACTTTTTCTCACCAACATGTTCATTGAATGACCATGCACGACATGTTTGAACCCCTATCTGAACAAATTAAATCTCATCCACTATATTATAAAGCAGTTAGTTGTTGCTTAGTTGGTTGTTCTGTCTCTCAGTGACGCTCTTAAGGATTTACGTACATACGAGGATTATTACCACGAGGGACGATGGGCTTAATGACCGTATGTATCTGTGATACGACCTGACTGCATGATTTATAACCATAAATCAAGAAATCAATATTTACATAAAGGGATTATTGCAACTAGCGGAAAAATTCATTATGGCCGTATCTGTGATACGATCTAATTACATGATTTATGCCCATAAATCATGTAATCAAGATTTATACATGGGGAATATCACTACTTGAGGAGATGAATGACCATATCTGTGATACGACCTGATAACATGATTTATTTTGTGATTTCTCAAAGATTATCGAATCCCATCATTTTTGCTGTGTCATGTACTATAGCTGTGAATAAAACTGACATTGATCCATTTTACCCTAACAAACTTAGATGATTTGTTTAACCAATGCTACCCGAATAAAACTCGCGTGGTCAAGCCAGAGCGCAAGTAAAGCCATGCAGTATCCGGGAAATCGTCAGCAGGATGAGAAAACGATTGCATTTAGATTATACACGGTGAAGGAAAAATTTCACCGGAAACGTACCGGAGATTTCACAACTATATTTTCAGTAAAATCAGAGCACTCAAGATGAACTTCTCCACTGAAAAATAACTCAGATCAAGAAAAATACAACAAAATGTGATCTGTTTCAAACTCAAAAGCCAGTTAATAACTTCTTCGAAGTGAGTACAAAATCGTACGCATAATATTGTAACCAACAAAAATATGGAAGACATCGCAGACAAATTCATTGACCATTCTATTAATGCAGTTAAATTTATCGCTGAAGATACAAACAGCGGTTTGGATAGTCACTCACACCGTTAAGACTTAAACTCAAAATCTAATTTTCTTTTCCACTCTGGGGAATGCTTCTAATGTTCACATCTGCATTAACGCACCAAGAAATAAATAAAGTGGAAAAAATGCATCTCACTAGAAGTTATTAAAAACGTAGTTCCTTTGATACAGTCCAATCATGTTAATGGTTCTATTGTCGTCCTCTTCCAGCAACTTCCCCAATTCATTAAAGCTACCTGAGTGACTCCTATTTTTAAAGCGGTGACAGAACGGTATTCACTAATGTCCACATTGTCACTCATCGGTAAAATTTTACGAAAAAACAAAGTAAAACAAAATACTTTTTTAATGAGTTGTAGCTAAACTCGTGCCGATATGACAAGCAAATCGTTTTTTTTTCATAAAAATTAACAACATAAAAATATCAGAGATCACGTGCAATTCTGTTACCCAAATAAGTATTAACGAATGACACCAGGAAATTTCCATTTTCATTGACGCCAAGACAAGCATTTGATTCTTTAGATAGAATCTGGCATTCAATTCTGGAATTTCGTTCTGAACGATGTTTGGGATGCGCACACTCGCTTAGATCTCGAAAGTAGTCTTGAGTCTCCTAAGTGATTTGTGATTTTTTGTCAAATGTATGATACTTGAACACCGGAGGGAAGGCGGAGTGAATTAGGGGGAGAAAATAATGTACTAAATCCTTACTCTGTTCCTCACCTTGATTGGTGTGCAGAAAGAAACTCTAATCATATAGGTATTTATGTACATTTTAGGGCATATACTTGTACAGGAGCATATGGACATATTCCTGTGTGTATCTGAGCATATATACTGTATATAAAGATTTACTCTTAATTTTTTAGACGAAATGCACCAACGAGACTGTCTAATTACTGTCTATCTTATCTCCCTTTGCTTCTAACTAATCTGTTATTTCAGCTCAACTAATTCTAAGTTAGATGCACACATATATGCAAGCTAAGTTATTATCCGTGTTCCTTTAGAATTGTTTCATCTACTCTACTGATCGGTTACCATAGATGCCTCGTTGCTTGATTGCCCACAATGTTGTTATTATTGATTATTATGTATTAATTAAGCATGCTTTTTGTGTTCAGTCAGTAACAATGTCGCTGATAAATCTTTCACATCTTTTCTTTTCGCTAATAAATCTTTCATATATTTTTTTTTAACTATATAAAGCAATGTTCTAAAAATGTATGGTAACTACAAATTTTAATTTAAAGGCAATGCTAATGATATTTCCAGAAAGTCCTCATAACCTCTTCAGTTCTTGAAAACAAATGAACACGTATGAATACTGGGAAAAAATAATTCAACAGTTAGGACTATTGACACGGAGAGAATACCCACCTGATACCTTGAGTGTTTCATTAGCGGCTAGGCTGCCTCCAGCGAAGTCGATTGTACGAGCAATTGTTCTGGTCAGCTCTGTAACGAATAACTGGCTCAATCAAAACTATCAGTTACTCGAAAAATGTTTCGTACACTTTACTGATATTCGATGCTTTCAATCGTTTCTCATGATTTTGTTCCTTGAAGAATCTAAATTCTGTTTGTGTTATTAAGCGCACGGAAGAGAATTTTAATTCCCACTTTCAGAACAACAGCTTCATTTTAACCTAACTCAAAAAAACTTTTGAAATAATTCAATTTCTTTTTGTTTCAGACTCCATACCGTTAGATGGATTTTAGAGTTTGAAACTGTCTGATAGTTTTATCATTGAGAAAGTCGCGTTAGTTCACGAACAGCGTTTATAAAAATATGTTCAATGGATTTTCTCAAGTCATTGTGAAATATTGAAGCTTGTACTGATCCATTTACTACATCGATCGCGGGCCCCTCACATTGCTTTTTCTATTTAAAAAAGAAAATATAAATGGGATGTAGTGATCACCAATTTGACCAAATTCCAACATACAGTGTATCCTCACAAAAGTTGTTAATTTTCAACTCAGAGTCCTCTTCAGTCGAATGAATTAGCAAGCAAAGTTCTTTGAGACATTCAAGGCTTGAGCAAAATAAGTATGCCGACACAGTGACGCTGATATTTTCCATACATTCGGAAATTTTATTGTTGATGCATTTTAAGTTTCGACGGTAAAATTATTAAAAAATGGTCTCCTTTCCTAGCATTCTTTTCACTTTTGTATTCGCTCACGTGTGTACACAAAGTGCTCAGAGCTCACGAAAACTGATTCCGCATCATGTAATTCCTATTTTACACCCAACTACATCGTCACACATTGACTTCAATATGGCTGCTCTAGGTCAAAAACATAGATTCGTTCGCAACTCTGAACCACTTGAATCTTCTGACCAAAACAAGACCCAATTATTTAAGTCCAAAACGAAAAATACAAAGCTTGTTTTTCTGTCAAACGTGTCTACGGAAAGACTTACGCCTTCATCTGAGTTCAAGCAGGAAAGTTCAGACACGCTCACCTTCAATATTAGACATCCTGTAAAGCCGGCCAAGCATCAAGAATTCATCAACTCCTCGGAAGATGATGTATCTTCTAAAGAGTTTGCTGGGGAGTCTCCAACTGAGTCGCTAACACAATCACCTTCTAGTAATGATGACATTAGAAGCCCTGGGATATCTGAAAGCAAAGATCCGTGGAAAAAAATTGAGAGTATCTGCATTAATTTATTCATAAACTCAACCAAGCCGTATGTCACGCATTTTCATCCCCGCTTTTCAGAGCGGGACAAGCCAATCGAGGAACTGGCAATGAGCTTACCGGGAGTCTCTAGCAACGAATACTCCGAAGAACTTCAAATGTTCCGAATTTCCTCAACAAAATCTGGCTTTAAGGATACTAATTGGACATTTTTTGCTTGGGATAAAACCGAATGCATACAAAAAAGCACCGTTTTACCAAACAACTTGAGATTCTCAGTGGTTTATGTTCACGTCATTGAGATTAATGATTTACTCACGGAAATTAAATATCCCACGTGGAATTACTCCGACTGCTCGTCAAATTTGATGCACGTTGAGCAAAGATGTAATTCCCCAGGAAAAGAAGAAATGGAAAACGAAGCTCGTACTACAACTATTACTAATTCAAATACGGAATACAAGGCAACCTCCCTCGAGAAACCAACCACCCCTGCACTCGGTGTCACGATCACCTCGACTCCAGTCGCAATGAGTGTTTCAAGAACTTCCCCAACGCCTCTCAATGCATCTCCAAAAACTGACATTATCTCTGTCACTCCTACGATTCCAATAACCCAAGGTACGTGAAATAAAAGCAAAGTTAGGTAGAGGGAAGTGTACTGTAATTTTGGGACTGAACTGGCAATACCATCAAAACATTTTAAAAACTTTAAACCTGGATTAAAAGTAATAGCAAAGTCATTAGTAAAATGCTTTTTATCACCTGGAGTGCGACTATGTGTGAAACGGCAAAATACTGAGATAGGATTTCCCATTCTCAATTTGATCTTATTGAGAAAATGTATGTTGGTTATTCATCACTTTTACTACGTTGTAGAGTAGGCCCTTGATTGTTTTAAGAAAACATGTATTTTCAATTTTTAGACGTCAGAGCTTGTTCGCATCATGTACTGTGGTGCCAACATTTATCTACAGCTGTCCTAGCCTCGAAATTTATTACTTTACCAAGAATTTATCAATTTCCCTCCATCTTAGAGAGCTCAGCTTCCGCTCGACAAGCTCACCTATCTTATCAACAACACAGAAGTCAGATAAATTTTTTGTGGACAAAAATCTAACATTTTTTTTCAGATGCAATTTTAGTAGCCAGGGACTGAAGGATTTTTAATACCAAATTTTATTAGGAAAATGACCCAATTGAACATAAGGAAAAGGCAACTCAGAATTCTTCAATTTTTTCCCTTTACAAACGCAGTTAGGGTAGCCAGGGGCTGAGGGATTTTCAAGATGAAATCTAACTTGAAAGTGAAGGTTTGTGCTCAGAAAAAATTTCAAGCATCCCTAATCAGCAGCATTTCACGCCAGCTGTTATGAAGTTGCATACCCTCCTGCCGAGAGATCGGAAAGTAAATCTGGTATACAGACAAGACATTCGTTAGTACCACTCTTTCTCTGGGGGTGTGAGTATTTATTGGAAGAAATTATCGGCCTTAAACAAGGCTCCAACTGCAGTCAGCCGAGCTTTAAATTTCAAATTGGTTTGGCTCTGCTATGGTGAATGTTGCTGTGTAGAGATGTGCTTATATATACGAAAGCGAATGGATTTCATTCACTGGATTTCAATAGATTTAATTTCATCCAATTTCATTACGTTAATTTCATCCATGCTGTGGACGTAGAGCGTGGACCATAAGATCATCGTATAAATCTTTGAAGATTTAGAGCTTCAGTAATACACCCTCACCTTATACTGTGGAGTATTTCCGTCCACACGATCTAGCAAAGACGAAATAAAAGAAAGAACAAGGAAAATCAATTTATTCAGGACTCCCGCACCTTTCAAAGCTTAGGAGAACAATGTTAAAGGAAACTAACAGCCTGATCGTCTCAAGAGACAGGCAACAAAGCAAGCATTAGAAACTATTAGGAAGTAAGGTTCTTCCATTAGTAAGGAATTTATTAATTGGCAGATTGCTTTAAGTAATCTTTCTTAAAAGTTTATAAAGGTAAAATCTGCTAAATCCCAGAAGTGTATTTTACCCCCGTCTAGGAAATGGTCTCGATTGAGCTTGAACGGGACACGTCCACCAAAGCGGCTGCAAAAGTCGTCAAGCTGTAGTTCGGGTCTTGCAGCGATAACCAGGAGAATTAACTGTCTTGGGCCACCAAAGCTGTCAGCAGAACGGACACTCAGGAGGCCTGCCCGCCGGTTGTCATGCGGCGCGGCGGAGGTGCGGTTCGTCCCCGGATAAAGCCCCCCAGCGACCCGGCACAACACCACGTCTCCGATGCGGTCGAGGAAGCGGCCCTCCCTCGTAGCCAAGAAAAGCGCGTGCTGGCGGCGGAGCGTTCAAGGAGAGCGGCAACCGTCAAGGCACTCATAGGTGCTTCGCCTCGTCTTCTAAAATAAATCAATAATTGAAGACAGAGCAAAATTTAAAAGTGCCGTTATAACACAAAATTAACAGAAATGTTCATAGAGTTGAGAAAGACTAATTACCTAAACAAGGCAGCTGCAATGGGTTAAGAGGCTCCGACGAAAGCACGGACCACTCTTCACGCAGCTACTCTTGAATATACTGCGAGAAGATGACAGGGTTACACGTAAGGAGGTTGACAAGAAAAATAATAATTATTAGAATAGTCAGTAGGGCCTGTGGAACCCCTATCATGTACATTCCCTGTAAGAGTATCATGTCAATGATACTCAGCCACTCTCTACTAAAAGAGAAAAAGGCTTGGTGTACACCAGAATAGTCAGTAATAACATATAGCAAAGATAATTTACAAAATAGACATTAAACTTGAGAATTAAACATTAAACATTAGAAAGACATTAAACAAATGTACGAGGAGCTCGTGGGATTCGAACTCGGGACTAGAAATTACCACGCCAGCGCACTATCGACTG